>PVMI01001311.1:0-13393 GCA_008528875.1 Aulacorthum solani | reverse complement strand
GTATTATTTTTCATCTCCGAGTTTAAAAAAGCTTACCGCCCCCTCAACGCCACCTTCAAAACTATCGCCCCCCAGAGAGACCGAAATGCCCCCAAGGGGGCGGTACCGCCCCCGTTAAGAACCACTGGTCTAGGCTGTCTATAGAGGTTTGCTGTTAGTACTTTTGGTTTGTTTGTTTATTTTTTTAATATAAGTATGCAAAATAATTTGTATTTCAAACATATGGCCGTGTAGTAAATAATAATATTTAATTAATTATATTGTATGTCCCGAGAGTATAGAGTTGTGGCAAGCCAAATATCGGCACAAAGATGCCTTTTATATACTTATTAATATATTATGCTTGTATGACTAACATTAAAATAATTACAGTTGCCGAAGTATTTATTTAAATTCAGAAATTAATAATATAGCTCTTTGGTAAGTATTATATAATATCATAATATCCATGTAGGTAACAGCTACCTACAGATGTTCTGGAAATTTGAGTTTCATAATGTATTGTGATTATGGTTTCTGTGTTCATTTTACTTCGGAAAATTCAACTGTAGGCAGTAGGTATATAATATATTTGCTTCTCATTAACAATTAACTATTATAGTATTGAATATAATATTAATATTGCTAATGAGTTTCCATAATTATTTCTCTACATGTACAATATTTACAAAAATAATTTTTATTTTTTTAGTCATCCCATATTTGTGAAGGTACAACATTTTTCGAACGATAATCTCGTCATGGCCTCTAGATTACCTAGATAGCAATTAGCTTGCACATCCATATAGCAGCTGTATGTACGTTAAAAGATTTAATGAGATTTGAGAAAACCATAGAATGTCACGAAAAACTACCATGGTTATATCTATTTTTCATTGTTATTTTTTTACAAGCATACGGTTCGATGATTTTTATGAGTTTTGCAATCTTATAATAGCGCTCCACTTGTTTATTTTTGAAGACGTGTTTAAGACGAAAATATAATAGTGTATACTACGTTAATAACATACCTACTTGTAAATATTATGTAGGTAACATGCATATTGCATATACATACACTATACACATATAATACTATTAAACCACGTTATAAATAAATATATATATAGGTACACCTACAACGTGCGTGTGTTTAATGTTTATGACGGAAAGCTTAATCGCTCCTCTGACCGGTGTTGGCTCTTTTAATTGTTATTTTTGTACCAGATCGTTTTTTTTTATAATAATACATGTATGAGGTAGGGTGGGTGTGGGTATGATAATATATACTTATATGTGTACAGTAATCAGGCAGTATGAAAAATCGAGATCCCCGGTGCCAGAGTAATTATTTATTCCGCAATTAGCCAGGGAACATCTGCACGGACGTCTTATTTACAATTTTCATTAGATCATTTTCTTTTTCATTTTTTTCTTTTCATTATTTTAATTAATATACATACGCGTGGGCGTGGTCGCATGTAACTGTATCCATTAATTAATGGCTGTACATGTTTTATACTATGATATTGTGTACTTGGTATATAATAAATAATAATATCGCTGACGAGTACCTATTATAGACTACAAGTCTCGACTACACTCTGTATGCCGCTGATATAATAATATAATACAGGCGATAGGTGCATAACATTATTATAAAATGAATATATCAATATAGTAGTATATATATGGTGTATCTATACTTTACCAAAGATTTCCGATGACCGACATTTTGATAATTATATAACAATATTTTATAAAATAAACGCTGTCTATTCTTTATACTGTGTACGTGTATATAATATGAAACGAACGCTTATAATTTTCGGCTCGTTAGGCGTGTCGTGTTCGATAAATGGAGCAATCGCAATCCCTTCACCGTATAGGTAATGAGATTTGCGCTTGCTATTGAGAGGCACATTGAGAACGTCGTAATTAAGAATAATGTTAAAATGGTATGGATACCTGTACTGCTATAATAACGTGTTTACAGAATGCCATATGGGATATGACGAAGCACCGTGCTTTATAATAATTATGATAATAATAATAATAGTTAAAGAAAAACTATTAACAGTGTTGTGTTATGATTATTGTATATACTATATAAGTATGAAAAATTACACGATTAGATGTATAATATAGTAATGCTTACAACGATGCGCACAGATGATGTTACTTCTAGATGGTGGGATAAAATTATAATTTGAAGTTTAAAATCTGATTTTATAGGTATCTATATAGATGTCTATCTAACATATATACATCAAAGTGGCTATTAATTATATATACAGGTAAATTATTATTAAAAATGTGTCTTGCAGTTCGTATTTAACTTGTATAATGTATTGTTTAATCATTACTAAACAGGCATAAGGCATTACTTATAAATAATGTGTCAAGTTTTCAGAATAAAAGTAACGAGTTTAAAATAGTAATATGTATAACTTGAATAAGACGTACCAACAATCAACATATATTATTAATAAATAATAATTACATTATATATAATACTATATTATGAGCCGAGGTCACTATCTAATATGATATTATATATGAGTAGTTTAAGAATAATCTTATTAGTTTTTTACTCACACTGTGAATTATAATAATCATTCCATTTCGATATTGGACTAATACTCATAAAATTAAGTACCTGTGTTGTAGGTATTTATGCATTGAAGTAAGTAAATGTAAAGTTTTAAACACACATTTTTGGTACATTATTGATGACGTAGCTGAATACATACTTATATATTATATAGTATATACATTACCTACCAATAATAGTTCAAGTATGGATTATTTGTTTTTTTTATTAGCTGACAATTATTATCTTTTTAAATATATTTTGAGAACCTTCTAATTTTGCATTAAACACCTAGGTAATTTATATTAATCTTCATGACAGAAAAATAAATTATAACTGTTCGTTAGTAAATATTTATTATTATTTTTCAATTTGTGAAAGGAGAAAATATTTTGATTTGTATTATACTCTGCAAAGTTTTTTAAAATTCATATATGAAATCATTAAGGATTTAATTGGCAGATTTAGCTTTGCAGTTTGCTTTATACAATTTAACTATTATTTTATAGTTAATGTTATGAAACTGATCAACTAATTATTGCACATTTTTACGTATGATAAGTAAAACATAAAATATAGAAAGTTTTATAGTTGTTTTTAGCTTAGGTAGTGTTAGTTTGGTATTTATATTAAATAAGTTCACCAAGTTGTATTATAAAAACATCTTTTATTCCAAGGACTATTTTAAATAGTTGAAAAAAAGGAGTGGAAAGTAGCTAACTGTTCTCAGTAGGTACTATAGGAGTCAAGTGTACCTCGTCATTGAGTTGGCACTGTAACGGATGTGTTTAAGTTGAGTTCAATGAGAAATCATTTTATATGATGAAAAACGATTCTGGTGGAAGATGGTCTAACTTTTGGTAACCAGGGTTATAATATTAAAATCAAAATTTTACCAAATGTAATAATTTTTTTGTTTTTCTCAAATATTTCAAAGAGTACTCAGAATTTTCAATTTTAACCACCCAAAATAACAAACTAAATCTGATTTGATATCACAAACCTTTTTCGATGTTGATTATCAGATCGTTTTTCTTTTACTTAAAAAAGTGTCTTTAGACACAATAAAATACTCACCATTGTAAGATATATATATTCATCGCTTCACTCAGAATCTAAAATACGAACATTTTTTAAAATTTTAATATTATTATTAAATTAACCCTGGTTACCAAAAGTTAGACCGTCTCCGCTCCGGATCGTTTTTCGTACATGATGGTAAGTATATCATTAAATTCAAATTCAACATCTTCCTTTGGAGTGACGCAATTAATGACGAGGTACACTCGACACCGACTGTACAGCATAGTGGTAATTTACTTAACCACTCTTTTTTAATCTTTAGGGTAGTGATTGTTTCAGCAGTGATTAGTTTTATTTAGTTATGATATTTAAAAATCTTTACTTTTTCATTTCGTTATGTATTTATTTTTTGTTTTAATATTTTTTGGTTGGATATTTATCATTAAAAAATATTTCAATAAAAAAATAACACTATAAATTAATAATACAACAAATTCTGTTCAGAATGGGTTTCTTCAATGCTATATATTATTTATTTTATAATTTTATATTACCTATATAAGTTCCCTGTGCCTAGCTGAGGTACACTTCATATTTTGTACTAACATTTTATTTATTTTATATTAAAAAATATTATCTACTTAATCTATTTTTTATTAATATAATTAATCAGATATACCGGAATCCTGATTATAAGCTAATATACATATTATTGATTAAAATTTTTAATAGGTATATAATTTATATTGAGATCATGCAGTTTGTTATTAAATTTAAGTACCTAATATCTCGAATAAAGATAAATAACATTATTACTATTGTTTTAAAAGTATTTTAAAAGTAATGATGATTGAATCAAACAATAGACAAGCTTATTTGATTAAAATATTTTAGACAGAAGTATGCTCTATCGTTATTTCTATAGTAGGTATTCAAAACAGTAATTCTACACTACAAAGTTTAGTTTGATGACTATATAGATAATTTAAGAACAGTTACATCATTTTGTATCAATCCAATATTCCATTGTATCTATATTAGAAAATAGGAGAGGTATAATAATCTTTACATTTTAGTAACAGTCTAAGCTTTAAGGAGAAGCGCACATCAAATAAAGATCTAAAATTAAATTATTATTCATTATTTATATGGTAAAATATAGTTGTTAGAGATAAATAAAAGAGAATATAAAACATAGATAATGTTATTTATTCATTCCTGTATATTGTGCATAGGACATAGTGCAATAATATGATGACAATAATATGGAGAAATAACCGATGATAGAAGTAGGTATCGGTTTTTATAATAAAACGTTTTCGTTATCGGTTTAGATGTCCTCAGATATAATTTATTATAAATTTTACTGTTCTGCAACTGAAATTACTACCAGCTAATTAATTATTATAATCTACTGCCTATATTATATTGAATAAAAACAATTTGTTTATACTGCGCAGTATCTCATTAAACGCGCAATGAAATTTGTTCCACGTTTCCCCCTTCATAATTGTATTTCTAATACAAATGTACCATTTTCACGGTGCCATTGTGCGCGACCAATAAGTAAACGGTTTTTTTTCCTCAAACAATTCCTTCTCACACTATCATTACGCGATACCTGGTAATTCTGTAATGCGGCATCGGAAAAGTTATTTGTGTTAGGCATGACCTTCTTTGGCGCACAAATAATTATAACATGCGTATGTTTACAAAGATTTAGTGTGCGAGAGAGAGAGAGAGAGAGAGAGGAAAAAGCCAGTATAAAAAGAAGCTATGTAATATAACGCAACTTTTAAATCATTTGACCTGTGAACCTTTTCCGGTTACACACACGGAGCTCGTTTTGAAAACGTCAGTTATACTTGACAACCTGCTGTCTGTACGAATGATGCGAAAACTTAATCAGTAGTGTGCCACTCACTTGATAAATGTTAGGGTCGAAAAATAACCATTGTACCTGTGGTATACCTAACATGTATCGAATCAATTAAGTTGAAAATAAAACTCGATTATACAAGCAATGAAACGCGATCACACACGATTCCGTATTAGAATATAACATATTATGAATAGTATATTTATATAATATGTTTGTCTAAATAACTATTGTATTTAAATCTGTCAAATATAGTTTCTTCAATTAAATTTTACTAACGTAATGCTTTCCAAATCGTGAACGCTATTATTATATAGGAATTAATCTCAGTAGTGATAATAATGTAATAAAAAGTAAATACTTCAATAGCTAAAACCAATATAAAATGGTATTGTTTTGTCAAAGTACGTTTGTAACAATTGGCTGATTGTACCAAAAATAAAATAACTATAATATTGTTATATTTTGGTTTTAATAATGCATGGGATTTTCAACAATATTCTTTATTTCATGCACAATACCTACGTTTATTAAGTCAAACAAATAAGTCATAAGTGTAAGGATTTAAAGATTCTTCAGGCTTTTTCAAACCTTATTAGTTTTTAATCAGTGCATAATAATAATAATGTTCAGAACTTTGATGTGATTATTGCGATTACTGATTCATCATTAAGTTTAGGCAATAAACATAATATCAAATATATAATAATATGTAATGAATAATGGATAATAGATAGGTAATATTTAATAGGTAAGAGATAATATGTAATTTTATTTATGTATTTCACATTTTAAAAGTTCATAATTAATATGAATGCTATCATTAATCAATGGTACCTCGTACCTATTTTAAAAAGTATCTTTTATCATATAATTCATTCGAGAAGAAGTAATTACTTTGTGGCTTTTAAATAAAAACAATCGATTTTGAGATGTACGAGTATAGATATATCAACATTTTCAGAAAGAAAATCTTGGAATATTTTACTAATAATATTACATACCTATAATACTATTTTCAAAGGGAATTAATAAACTTAAAGGTAAACGTAATTTCAACCAAATCAATTATTTAACAATATTTTGACTGAAATATCATCCACAATATAAGACTAAATATAAATCAGTTAAATTATCAAGTGCTTCTATATGCCTATAGTGATAATCCTTTTGACTTGTATATTATTATGATAATACTTTACCTATGTAACTATTTATTTTAAATTTAATTTCATGACTTACGATGCATGCTTCTTCAATACTTAAATTTGATGTGCGACACGTGGTGTATTGTCCAATAATTTTAAATTGTTTTTGAGTACTTATGCTCTTGTACTTAATCATTTTAAATATAACGTAAAATGAAACTCTCCGAATATCCGATTTATATTTTATAGTACGTCATACAAATTAATAATCCGGAAACTATACACCTATTTGTTCTGACTTATGTAATGATGAATTTTCAGAAAAATTGTTTATTAATAGTGAGTGATTCTTATTTGAAAAATAAAAGAAGTTTGTATTATGGCGTATGATGATTATTTTGGTAAACAAATATTAGTAGGTATTTGAAAATATAATTCGATTGTTTTTATTTTTAATCATGACAAAATAACTTAAGAGAGTAAAAGTTATGGTCGATGTTCAATTGGCTTAGTATAAAGTTAGACTGTTTAATAAACTGTAACACGAATTGAGCAATTTATTTAGCCTACGTGTCTTGAATACTTTTAATCCGGGTAAGCCTCGTTTATGTCTACACTTTATTACAGAACTAATTAAATAAAAATAAAATCTCAAACATACCTATTTATTTACTTACCTATGAGGTCTTACCATATACTTTTTATCTGTAATTGTAGGTCAATTGCCCACATAATATATAGTATTTAAGAAGCCTAATTTTATTATAATACCTTATACTTTATACTATTTTGTACTCATTAAAATGATTTTTATTTTTTGTGTTTTTAAAGTAGGTAGTATCAAATTAATTGAATAAATATCCGAGTCATACAAACTAACTTGAAAAAAATACATAATCGATTACATTTATCACAATATTATGCAAAATAAGTTATATATATATAATGTAGTCGTAGTTTAAATACATTGTTTTAACTTTTAACTATACAAAACTAATTAATATCTACTTTCATCTATGACAATGTGATGTGACATTGATACATTTATTTGAGATATCCATATCGTATATCGTATTGATACATTGATACTATTCATATTGTTAAAGTTAATTAATAAATTCTTAGTACCTATATGTGCATAGTATATGCTTATATATAATACATTTATATTTAAACATAATAATCTTACCAATTTTTTTAAATTAGATTTTTTTGCATATAAATATTCATGTTTTAATATGATAGAAAGTCAGAAAAACACACGTTTTGACCATTATATAGGTTACAGTCATAGATCACATACCTAATTAATAGTTATTGAACAAATTTGAAACTAGCAGTGGCAGATAAAAAGTGAAGAAACGGATTCCTATTCTTCATCATCAAGATATTTCATTATTGTTATTCTACTGGAATTTCGACTTTTATTACTATGGTTTATAAAAGGAATGTTTACAGGATTTTCTCAAAGAATTTTTAGTTTTTTGCTTGTATTGGCTATTGTACTTTGCAATATATTTAGTTCTGAGTGAAATAATCGAGTTTTACTGATCAGAGATTGAGAGACATAGAGTTTATATTTGTGGTTGAAAAATATTAGGTTTAAAATAACGTACATAGCAAAATGTATCCATTTCAAAACATTAATAATGCTGTATGAAGTATTATGATTTTTAAAAATTTGAGTGGAATACAAAGGGTATGAGGTATTAATGTAAGTATGATGAAAATCGGATATGTAATACTTACCAATTTTGTAAATAATTCTAGAATTCATTAATAATGACTTTGTATCCAACTAAATAATATATTGTAAGTACTTTTATTTGTTGTAAAATAAAATAAGTTAGGAAACATTTTAGACATGTTAATAATATGCACTTTTACCGTGGAATGAAGAGGGTAAATTATGTAGGTATTACAATCCGTCAATATTGTTATGGATTTTATATTAAATGTTATTGAATGTTATGTATTTGATCAATCAGAAAACTGAATAACCTAAGAATACCTAAGTTCTAACTCATATTTTGTATTATTATATTATTGTATTTACTAGTGATACGATGATATTTTGTTCATACCAAAATTATTATCGTGCATAGTATACGTTATATCATGGAATTTTTTTCATGTTTCTTATGTATTTATATAATGTATATTTATAGATCTGAAATGGACAATGTTTACATTGGTACTTTAGGTAATACGTAGTTAGTTAGGAGGGTATATTGTGTAGGTTAATTAAGGTTAAGTAATTTGTGGATTAGGACCCAACCCGACAAAATGCGATAAATATATATTGTCGAATGATAGGTTTGAAAAAAAAAACTATTGAATTATATAATTAAATAAATTTGAAAAATGTAAATGCATAACATACAACTCAAAAAATTATGATATATCTGTATGGTTTTTATACCATGTAAACAATACAATATGTGTGTATTATGTCGAAATAATCGATTGGTCACCACAACATTAAATATCTCAGAGACTGACCATAGAAAGATTGACGATTGTTATAATATGTGCTTTGTTAAAATGTGAAGCAATAATAAATTACAAGTCCGTCTAATGTAAACGAGGTTGTGAGAGCGATTACGAGTCATTAAGTTTTCTACCGGACAAAATAAGTACCTATTACCTAGTACAGGTAATCTTGTCATCGAGATAGTTATCAAGTCATCTCAGACTTTTCAATAAATAAAACCACAGTAGGTATAGCTTTGTGATAATTTAACGATGAAAAATTCTCAAATGGTCAAGTATATAATATGCTTATATCAACCACTAATTAGGTAGATATAGTCATTGTTTGGCGACAATTGGTCCTGATTAACGTTTACATGAACACAATATGCCATTTCGTACTTTTGTTTGTTTCGCACATCGTATAAATAAAGTTTTTTTGATCTATAGAATATCGTGATAAAAAAGGGAAAAAAATTTGATTAAAAAATTGTACATCCATTTTATAAGTTTATGTGTTGGAAATAGACTACCTGTAATTTATATTATTGTGAACCCAAAAGTTTTAGTCATTATTCAATTTTATATTTCACTATATACCTACTAGGTATATACTAAACAAGTACAACTGGTGTAAATGTGTAATTATACAATAAAATACGTGTTTATATATTATATATGTGTAATATAGGTATATAGTATACTATAATATGTATATAGGTTATTACTTATTACATAAAAGTAAAGTAACTGACACAAACATCATTTATTACGATGAATATAAAGTAGCTACCTAGCTAACGTTAATAATATATAAACTGGGCCAGTTACGCTATACTTATTATCACAAATTATAAGCATTATAATATATTCTAACGAAACACTACATTAATAACTATAGAAATAGGATATATCGTTTGGACATTTTAACATATCATATCGATTCTGATCTCGATCGATATTTATATTATGTATTTGTCCAATTTACCTATATTATATTAACTGAACAAGCGCTATTTGTAAAATTATAATATTATTGTAACGGATGCATAATAATATATGCAGCATGCTTGTATAACTAAAACCGAGAAAGTCTATATATAGTATGTATACCTACCACCATGTAGTGGACATTAGGTAGCGTTTTTCTGAAACCTACATATTGCTATGGGTCACAAGGATATTGGTAGCGTGACTATCAAAGAAAACACTCACTTATTATTATTGTGGTTCGCTTTATAATAATAATGAGCATTGACATTCCATACAATCGTATACCGTTACTAATATTCGATTTGAAAAGGATGAAAAAACAATGGTTTTTAGGCGAGGTACCCTATAAGTATATTTTTTCTAAGCGATATCGCAATAGAAACTTTGTTTCGGGGGGGACAACTGTTATATCGTATTTCTTTTATATAAATATAATTTGAAATCAAGTCAAACGTGTTGTCTTCTTTTACAAGAGTGAAAAAAAACATTTATAATAGGTGCGTTTGCTTACACAAACCAGAAGCGATTTATTGCCCTGTTCTATAATGTAAAAAACCATTGTTTTTAGTTAGTAATCAAATGTAATAAAAAGTTTTACTAGACAATTAGTTGATAAACATTTATCAGTTATTGGCTATGGTTATATTTTTAAATGACAAATGGTAATTCACATGCAAACGATGCCATATCGCACCATGGATAGAACAGCCTATAGGTACCTATACATTTATAATACAAAGAATGTCATTATTAATTATATTTTGTTGACTGCTAAACCAAAGGTTAAGATTAAGTTAATTTATTCAATAAAAGAACTCATTAAAAAAACCTAATAGAAATTCTAAAATGTCGATGAATATTATGTATATAAAAACAGTATTTATTGACTTATTTAAAAATCATTTTTTTTTTTTTTTTTGAGATTTTTAATGCATCTAAAATACAATATAAGTTGTATTGGAATGTGTAATGCTACTTTTTCTACTCAACGTGTGTTATAGTGTATTTAACATTTATTTTTCTTAATATTATTAAATTAATGAAATGATTCTACATTTCTAATAAATTAAAATATAACAAATGCTATAAAATACAAATAACTAAACAATGATAGAATAATATAATATTTCGAATACCGTGATTTGTGGATTTTTACGTAAATTTTTATGTAACAATGTATGACAATAGAGTATGATATGAGATTTGCTTTAATCTTTAAATTATACAAATTATAGATGTCTACAAATGTATATTTAACATTAAAGTTATCTCTAAATCTGTCAACTGATTGAAAACATTACTTAAATAATTTGTTTCTGAAGTATTTTGGTATTGGGTAAATATTAGGTGTCTATATAATGTATTTATAAAAACTATTAACGAATACGTAATGCAAAAACTAGAAATATCAAAATTGTATAAAATGCATGTAAAATATAACGTATGATTTGTAATAAAATTGTTTATTTTATTCAAAAATATTCATTTTATGGCTTAATTAGTTCTTACTAATTATACGTATACTAATTATTCTTATTTTTATAAAATGTTAATAAATATCCAGTATCTATAACAAAATGTGAGTTTTTTTTTTAATAAAGAGTTATTATTGAACTTTTCCAGTCTATTATAATATGGTTTGATTGTTAATTTTAAAATATAATAAAAATAAATGGAATGTATTGATTGAGTTTAAATATTAAAAACTTTAGCAAAAATTAAAAACAAACCTTAAATTAAGTTAGTAAGAATGTGTTTTTAAAATAAAACTTACGTACTTTTAAAAATTTCAAATTTCAACTAGGTATTGGAAACATTTTTAGATGTATAATGGTATCTCTAGATGCCAGTTACAACGAATCATTATTCATAAAATATTGATTAAAATGGTTTAATACATTTATGACATATTTCATCATTTTATCTGCAGTTTATATGCTGTATAGTCCATATAATATAATACTGTATAGTGTATTGTATATACCATATAATATGTATTCAAATAATTGTTTGCATTATTCACGCTTGTATATGACTGCAGTGTGTCATCTGTATGTGCTTATCTATAATACAACCGTTATAACTAATACGCAGTTGGACGGATCTAGAACGATTTTTTAGGAGGAGAGGCATTCATATGAATGTACGGTAACAAATATTTATCTAGTACATTTTTTAAATCCATCGCTTGCACAGATCTTATTATAATTTGGAGATGGTGTAATATAAGATATATCATAATATTTAAAAAAAGTGAATGTATAAAAGTGTCACCATCATTTGGAATTTAGTTTATCTTTTTATTTTTTTTATTTTAGTACAGTAATATTGTAAATCTATACTCTTATTTTTTTACAATAGGCACAAATAATATTTGAATTTATAGAACTATTAGAAAAAAAAATATAAAACTAATAAATTTTATCTTAAAAGTTTATAAATACGATTAATTTTTTTAAAAATATCTAGGATCCATGTACTAATACCTATAGTAAAAGCACTAGTATGGATTAGAAAATATTGTTATTTACAACAATTTATTTCCAATAACGAATAATCATATAGATTTAATATGTATCTACTCGCTTAATTTTTTTTTGTACATCAAGTATCAACGCCATCAACTACAAAATACATAAAATAAATAAATATACATTTTATTATTTTTGCTTACATTTTAGATTCTGAGCGGAGCGATGAATGTATTGATTTTACAATGATATGTATTTTATTTTAATTTTTTAATTAATTTTTTTTTGTGTCTGCCATCACCTTTTAGGACAGTAATAATGCTCCGATTTTCAACTTCAGTAGCTTGTCTAGTTGAAAAGTGACACTAGTTAATTCTTTAAGGGGGTCAAAAGTAAAAATTTCTCAATAGTTCCCAAAAGCGCCGTGAAAAACAAATGAAAAATTAATTTAGGAAAAAAAGGGAATTTTTACGCAAAATCGGATTTCGACAAAATCGATTTTGGTTTTTGCTGTAACTCTAAAACAAATGTCAGTATATGCATGAAATTTTCACTGGTTATTTTTATTAGCATTTTCTATACACAATACACATTACATTTTTAAAATATTTTGATTTGTTTTGAACTGTTTACGGACATTTTAAATTTTCGATCTTTTATTTTTTTTTATTTTTATAAATGACAATAAAATATTATTCGTTATGTAAAAAAGCTTGACAATTTAATACAAGGCTCCTAATATATTGTTACAATGATATATGAAAAATATTAAAAATCCATACTCAAAATTTTTTATAATAAGCATTTACAGTTCGAATTTTGACAAAATACGTAA
>PVMI01001262.1:0-12628 GCA_008528875.1 Aulacorthum solani | reverse complement strand
AATATAATTTTATTTTTGAAAATGTAATGCCGTCTGGGATTATAATTAAATAGGTTTGTACCCTAAATAAATTTTATTGTCCCACGCAATAATAATATAATTTGTATTTCATTATACAGGATTTAAATAAAGAGATTTTTATATTTATTGAAAAATTAGTCTTGAAAAATGGAATATGTATTACATTATAATATTATTATATTATTATGTACAATCACTAATAAAGGTGGCTTTTATATTTTTAAACTTAAGAACTCATTTCAAATAGTAATGGATTTAGGGAAAAAGACGGCTGGTGCAATCACACGAATCAGCCTGTTCATAACACAAAAACCAACCTACCTATACGACTATACCTATAGAGTATAATAAGATAATACTTTATAGCTAGTTATAGAAACATCTTAACAGTCCGGCGAATGGTATTCACCTACTCACCCATCGTTCAAGCTCGTCTACGGTTCCAACTAGACAAACCCTTTATGAAAATTTCAATGCGTGTTTAATTCGGTGTAAATGATTTTGTAATGTTCCGTTATCTATACATTTTATGTATATTTATATATAACTATGTATATTACACATAATATTATACATTATACATAATATCTGTGTGTACAGTGTACATGTATAGCGTTTAGGTAGGTACATATATACAAACAGTGCGTACCTATATTATAAATCTCGATACTTACATTACTTTTGGGGATTTTACCTTCCCCTCAAGAGTATATCTTCAATGCACAAACACACAAACGCACATTATTGTGCATTTATATATATATATAATATGTAGGTTTATCATATAATATTAGTACCACGGCTATATATGTAGGTCCTATACCAACCAAAGTCGATATAATCTAAAGTATCGTGCTCGTGACTCGTCCAGTCGGCTTATCGCAACGATCGTTTTAATGCGCGTTCCCTCTGCCAATTAACTCTGTGGACGACAAAACTTTTTCCGACCCGAATTCTACAGATATTTTCCTATCTCAAATGGGGTAAATAAAACGAAAACACAAAAAAAAGATATAATTAGAATTAGTAATTAAAATTCCCTCCTCCTGCTAAGAAACTGTATTCTGAACTCGCGTGCTCAATCATAACGGAATTAAAAATAATATGAACACAATTAAATGAAACATGAGGAAAACAGAGTATGGAAAGATATATTATAGCATATATGTTAGTAATTCGTTGTCTAGCTAAAAGTTCGTTTCCGAACAAGACACTGCTGTGTTAAACACCTAACTATATGATTATTTAAAAAAATACTCTGAATAAAGCTGTATTGTTGTAACTTTTAACCTTTTTTGCAATTAACTTGCACAATATTCAAAAAGTAATTTAAGTATGCTAAAACCTATAGGTAAATAATATTACTTAATATATTAATTTTAATAGTAGAAGAGATGATTGAGATAATTTTTATCGTTAATTTACACATGGTTATTCGTGTAGTTTTGTATCTTTTTTTCTCCTATAACAACGATAACTTTTTGAAAATAAATTTTGTTAGTGTAGTTATTAGTAGTTATTACTTATAACTTAGAATTTTAAAAGTATAAATTAAAAATTTAATGCATTTATTTATTTTAAAATTAGGTGTGTACCTATATAAACTATTGACATTTATCTATTGGTTAGTACCGTACATTTATAAATTATAATCCATAGTTAATACATATTAAAGTATACAACAAAACATAACTTATATATTTTTTAATTATTATTTACATTTTGATTTTAGAATAATAGTGTTATACTGTTGTTGTATTAATAATAATATAGACCATTTTTGGTATTCGTTTTATAGTTATATCAAAAAACCAAAATCGATTTTATCAAAAACTAGTTTTGAGTAAAAATTCAAGTTTTCCCTGATTTTATTTTTGTTTTTCCTAGTTCATTGCTCCAATCAGATTCTAAAATTGAATAATATAATAAATATTTGTATGCTCTAAACAAATAATACATTTTATTTTATAATGTTATCCATATAAATTCCATTATAATAAATTGAAATCGTTTAACACATTGATTGAAAATTCTTAGAATGCGTACAAAATAAAGTTATTATGAAATGTACATATAGATAAACTTTTATATTGTGACTATGCACATTGTGCACACAATATACTACATGTTACTAAATAGGGTTCTTTCCCCCATTTTTTTGAGCTGTGTAAAAACAACTAAATCAAGACAAATAGGTTATTTCCGCTTTCTGTTTGGCACATTATGATATATGGAACCTATGATACACAATATGAACAATTATTTGAACTACATTTTATTTTATTGTATTATGATGAATAATATTATACAAATGTTTTGGTTTATTATATTATTTTCTATGTATTTTTTGTAATTAATAAAATACTACAAGATTTCAAGGAACGCTGTAAGTATCTACTTTTATAGTTTCACTTGGTATAATAATAATTGTATATTATTTAGTAAAATATAAATTATAAAACCAACAAACATTTTTTGTGTGTATGCAATATATATATATATATGTAATTATGAAAGACACGTGGATAAAATGTAAAAATCTGCAGCATTTATGCACCATTGCAATTTTCTCGACAAAAATTTTACCTAAGTGTAATTTAAGATTTGAAAATACATTATTTGTAGTAGGTATTTTTCTGCGGAACACCGAGCTACATCAATTTAAATGAAATAAAATATAATCATTACATGTGTACCTACTATATCAGATACCTACTATACGTCCATCTAGCTAAAATGCCTTAGTCATTATTTTGTTTTACTTATGTTATATACCTATTATAGACTTGTGACGTATCACATACTCACATAGGTATGTACCTGCCTAACAAATTTCAAAACCCATTGTTTTTTATTATGATAAAATATTTTATATGTATATTTATATATATATATATATACACACACACCGAGAGCACTGGAATTAATTAAGTGTTTTGGGGTCAGCATATAAACGCACACACACAAATATTATATATGTTGTACACAGTTAGATTCACCAATGGCGGGATATTCACAGCGTTTTTG
Source organism: Aulacorthum solani (assembly GCA_008528875.1). Classification (NCBI taxonomy): domain Eukaryota; kingdom Metazoa; phylum Arthropoda; class Insecta; order Hemiptera; family Aphididae; genus Aulacorthum; species Aulacorthum solani. The sequence goes on along the minus strand of PVMI01001262.1, from coordinate 9,580 downwards.
GCCTCGTTCCCCGTACACCAGACATTATATGTGTATATATACAGTATTATGAGATCATTGCCGCATAGCCCCCAAAAGGGATCAGCTTTAATCTCGTTCCTGGACCCTCGACCGTCGTTTATATACCTGCGATCACAATATTTGGGCAAAACAGCTTCAGGTTTTTTCCATTAGCTTTAAGCATTTGTCCAGTGCTTAAGTGAGCAGAGTATTCTGAAATTGTGCCAACTAATAAATTTTTAAATTTAATGATTGAGATTAAAATAAGCTCAATTAAGCGCACACGAAATTGTCTATACCTATATGCAATACATTTTGATTTAGCAAAATTTGAACTTTTAAGTCAATGGCAGCCATATTATTGCTATCAGACGTTTATTTGTTTGCCATGTCGTATATAGTTGTATAGGTATATTCGAGCCGAGGAAAAGTTTTCTATGAATCGTTGAGTTTATTCTGAATACTAAAACATCAATACTTCCACCAAAATAGGCATTATTGTTTGACCTTTAGACGGTGGAAATGTGATTTTGCATTCAATTCACATGCAAAATGAATATATATATATAAATATATAAGAAACAATAATACAGTGAATAATGTGACCGAAGAGGTGTCGCCAGAGGGGTGCTCAGTTTTTTTTTTATTTCACTGTGCAATTTCTTTTCATCTCCACCAAAAATTGTATCCAGTTAGAGTCCAACTCATAATAAAAGCATTTTCTAATGGTAAGCTCTGGGCGAAAAATTAAAGAAGATAATGAAAAAAACTCTAAAGGGGGGTAAGGTTTTTGTCAGTTGTTTTTTTATTTTCTCATTCATTCATTATTTATTTTGTTTTCACAACTTTTCTCTTTTTACATGACAATTGTTTTTCTATATATATACAAACTATCATGCAATATAATGCCATGTAAAATGTTTAACGAACATATGTATTTACTACATATCAAAATACGTGTAGTTGTAATGTCCATCTTTCAAAATTCTAGAACTGCATTATTTTAAAATTATTTTAATTTGATTATTCATACAAAAAAAGTTCATGACATATCATGGTGTATAAGATATATGTTTTTAAGTGCATTGATTTATTTTGCAAACTGCAGATACTATATAAATATGGGCAATGTTTATTTATTGGACATAAAATAACTCTAGAGTCATGTACATTATTTATAAAATCATGAACAATTTCTTTAACTAATCTCTTATTGAACATAATAATGACAAATGATGGGCTTCTGGATTAATATTTATGACAATCATATATACACGTGTATGTGTATTGCATTCAATGGGCGTCGAATAATAATTAGAATAAATTAAACATTTTTATCATTTTTCCTGAGGTTACTGAAATTGAAAAATGTAAGGATTTCAGTCATTTCAAAACAGTTAGGGTAACGAATAAATTATTGTACGCCTTATATCGAGTTTCAATATATTTATCATTTTCAGCCGTCAACTATAAGTACAAAAGTACAATATTTTTATTTTATTTTTTTGTGACGATGTCTGATTCTTTTACTTAACTGAATATCAGATGTCAATAAGGACACATTGACTTTTATTGTACACAATTACATTTTCGTCTTTAGGAATATTAAAATACTATTATATTTACCAATTTTAAACCAGAAGAATTCAAATAAATATAGTATATATAGTATACATTATTGTTCATTAAGTAAATTGTTCAGATTATGTTGACTATTTTCAAATATAAATAAAAATGTTTTTTAACCTAACTTCGATTTTCTACTAGATTCAGATAAATTTGATCCCAAATATTATTATTTAGCGAAATGTATATTCTTATTTGTTGGATGTCCCATTGTCCCCGATTAAAATATTATAAAACATAATAATTTTGCTTTAATAAATTTAATAATATTACTGTATAGTAATCTGTATATTGTGTAAACATTTATTTTGTTCTATAATTAGTGGAGTTTAGTATATTATATTTTTCTGTTACACAGAGTTGTATAAATTTTGTTTGTTAAAACACTGTATTATATTATATGCTCCAATATTTATAAAATTAAAATAAGACTCAACTGATAAAATCACACTTTAAAGCGTAGTGTTCTAAAGCTTGTTACAATTTGTTATGAACTGAAATAATTAAGTGTGGAACTTTACTCCCCGGACAGTCGTTAGAATAAAGAGAAATATACATATTTTTTCGTATAATAATAAGGAAGTTTTTATTGTTGCAGAAAAGATGTTTGTGAATATCATTCTAGAATTATACTCTAAAAATGATAACAGAACCTAATTTTAATGAACGAGATTTAAGTTACCTAACTTGAATATAAGATTCTGACACTCCTAAAGTACTATTATTATTATATTTAAGTCTCAACACCTTTATTATAACGTATATGTATAAGTACCTACCTAAACATACATAAAACAACTTATTATAATTTACATTGCTTAATATGATGTTGAGTCTAATAGTACCCATATTATATTAGTATTAATTACCTGCATGAATCCTCCTTGACAATATGTTCCATTGACTAATACTCCAAATTTAAATTTTTTAAATCTTATTCGAAGAATGTAGTCTTTGGGCGTTCCTTTAAATGAACGAAATCTGTATGAACAGTAAAGTGGTTTGCCAAAATTCGATGACGTTACTTCCGGACTAGTGATATCTTCATATATATCAACAGTCTTATTACAATGATCTATTCTACCTGAAAAATAAACCCTGAATTAGTATGATTTAGATTCATATAAACAAACTTTATTAATTTATAATTAGTTTTAAATAAGCTAATATTGATTTATCGAATTTAAACTCAATAAATTAGACAAAATAAAAAACATTAAAAATAATAATCGTGCATAAATATTAACGATTATATACTCGTGGAAAAAATAAATCTTGTTGCAATTTGAATAATAGAGAGTGCTCATTTTCCAAACGCATCATCCAATCAACTGGATTTTTACTGTATTATTCATACCGTAATTTGTGTAATAAAAATGAATGCAAAAGGATAGTAAGATTTTGTGGAACGAGTAGGAATCCTAAAGTTAATTTAAAATGAGAGAAGGAGCTCTTGATATGTCCAAATATAAACTTTAGGAAGAAAACATGTTAGCTGTCAAGCGTCTATCTGCTAATGAATTAAGATAGGCAAGCAGATTTGTTACAGGTGAGAATGTGAGATAATTATGCGGAGTATGTTAAATTTTTAAAATAAAAGCGACCGATGATAAAAAAAACGCCTCTGAACTCACTCTAAAAGTAAGGAGTATGTTGCCGTAAATGGATCTCAAAAAATAGACAAATAGGTATTCCAATATGGACTGAACAAAAGAGTAGTTTACTGTTGTAAGCGAGGAGGATGGTTAAAAGATATTCAAGGTATGAATTGTAAAATTTAGGCTCATAACCGCTCTACTTCACACTGTTTCTGTGTGATACCAAATTAAGAGTTGGACAGAATATAATACCTTTGTATTTTTCAGTACTGACCATCAAATACTTGAGCTATTAATATTTATATTATACATTATAATACTTTAATTGAATATTATGTAAATTATTATAAGCATACTTTGTACTTATAGTAAGGTTAATTACATACAATTAATAGAATATGAAACAAATACCTACGTGGAGATTGTAAAGTACGTACTTAGGATAAAGTAATACAAACGCATGATATACTAAATTGTATGTTCTTAACTTTTGAATAATCTATTTAACTCTGTTATGTAAACTTATGTTTAATATTATATAAAAAAGAATTGACCCATATATAGTTTTCAAATGTAAAAGTAAGAATATTATCTAGTGAATCTCATTGGTTTTTGTTAATATTTTATTTTTTAAGCAAGTTATGAGTGTTTTAAAAATGTAATTGGTTTGTAGAAAATGTTTGGTGGATGGTTAGGTAATTCCATTAGCGTATTATAGGAAATAAGTAGGTACTAATAATAACACTGTGAAAAATTGACATTTGTCAATCTATTGTGTTGAAATGAAAAAAAATATTAACCACTCAGAAAATGCCTTATACAATTATACCTGTACAATATTATTGTAAAATGTAAAGAGGGTACTTAGAACATTTTCATTAATCTGTCGCAAAGGTGAAAGCTTTTTGAGAGTGATTAATAGATGGTAAATCGACCCATAATAAATTAATCATTTGCCGACTCGTGTTCAATCAACTAGGTTTTGCTTATGTGTTGAAACTTTTAAGTTTAACTTAAGACCTCATGAAAAGTATAAACAAGTTAAATTTGTATTGTTAACCACATTGTTTTGAATTTCTATTTAGATACATTGATATATTTGGTAATTCACCAACTATGAATAAGAAATTAAAAAAAAAAAATGTTTTTCTGTTTTTTTTAAACACCGAACCCTAGGATAATATTATGATTAGCATTTGATTTTAATTTTTTCAATTTCGTAGCATTTTAAATTTAAAAATAATGGAAATAATTATGAAAAAAACGATTGACAAAAACCAATTAACGAACAGAATAGATACCTAACCTGCAATAATTATTGTTCTTCAACCAGAAATCAAAAATATTTATATTTCATAATGAAGAATAAATTAACGTAGGTTATATAGTTTAAGTATAAGTAAAGCGTCTACATGTGGTTTTAAATACTACTCATATAATGTTCTTTTGATTAAATTTAAAATACGTAATAACAGTTAACAAACCAGTAACTTATTTAATTTTTGTACATCAAAAAGTTTAAGGAGCTATAATATTATATTTTAGTAACTAAACTTCACATTTTGAGAGCGAATCTGACTTTGAGTGACTCGGTAGTTGGTCATACTGTACTTACTCTAAAAATGAAAGTTGACGAATAGCTTAAGATTTTTTTTTATATAAAGTTTAAGCACATTTTTGTCTACCTGAGAGTATACATAAATATTATGTCATTAATAAAATAAATAAACTGAAAACCGTTTATGAGTTTGCTATTTTAAATACAAATTAAGAACAAAGATAATAAATGAACGTTTGTTTTTCAAGAACACTAATCATGAAATAGAGCTTTCATTACAAAATGTTTGTAAATAATTAACGGTATACATTATCTCAAAGCATTTATCTTAATTATTAATAGACAGGTATCTTAATTTAGTATACATTTTATTTTAATGAAAAACTTCAATCATGTACAGCAATATGACGGTACATTGAAGATTATATTTTCGGTAAAAAATGTTAAACAATATGTCAATAAGTTAAAGATTTTAATAAATTTAAATCGTAAATGTAAAACATTATTATTATCTAATCTATGTTACTCATTAATCTAATTATAACCTATGATGTTCATAAATAGTTCGCACTGTAACCAAAAAATTTAAAAAATATACCTATAAACACAGTTATTTTTTACAGATATTTTAAGTTCAAATTTAGATTAAATACATATTAAAACCAAGAATAATGATTTTAGTTATTTTGTTGTAATTTAAAAATATTATCCGAAGTTACTTGAAAATTGTACATCACATTAGTATATTGTATTCAGTGTACACACAATAACATCTTCAAATGAAATTTTTTTACGGAAAATTTATTTGATCTAGGTACTAAAATACCAGTATCTACCCAATAGTAAAAATGTAAAATAGATTACGTTAAACACTATAATACCATATAATTTAGTTTTCGCTCAAAATCGTTTCTCGTACATAATGATTATAAAATTGAAATTTAACATAACCATTAAAGTGACTCTCTAGACACCTAATGTTCAGCAGAGCATTGCCCACTTAGCTGCTTTTTTTTATAGATTTATAGTTTGTGTAGATAATATTATGTTTGAAAGATTCATCATTTAAAACTCTCATCATTTTGAAAGTCTTAAAAACATTAATATTACAAATATATTATGTTATTCGTTCGCTTGTTTCCGACAGACTAGGTCGTTAAATCATTTTCGGAAATTAAAATAGTCTTTCCATTGAAGGATATACTTTAAAATGTAAATATACGAAGTATTTAAAGTGTTTTGTACTTAGTGTACATCTAAAATGATTAAAATTGTACAAAACGTGTTTTGAAATATAACACAAAGTACTTAATGCATTTTGAATACGAATTTCATATAGAAATGTAATTGAAATATACTACACAACGCGTATAAAATATACGTAATATTATTATAATGCACCTATTACGTCCTACGACGACAGACAGTAATTGTTTTGATAAATTCATAATTTATATATTATGCACGTATAATATATTTATCTTATATGGCATAAATTCAATTTTACATATCCACTACATAGTAGTAGCAATATATTAATTTAAAACCCCATACATTTCGGGTACTGCGTTGGGTAATATACAGGGTGAATCGCAAAGCATGATCACGTCCTTATTTTTNNGTTCAAAAATCTGAATAAAAACCGTGTCTTAAAATTGTTGAGATTTTTTTTTCCACATAGAAGTGTCCTGTGGAGTTAAAAACTTGTGTTTCAGATGAGAACCCCCTATTCCATTAATAATACAAATAACATAATTTCGAATAAATTCGGCGAAAATGTTAAATGATATATCTAAATCAAAATTTGAAAGAGTAGTTTTTCAGTTATTTAACTTTGTGTACTAAGTATAATTGGCTCATAATGATGGTCAAATATATTTGGACCATATGGGAGCTGAGTTTGGGGATTTGAAAATTGCAGTGATTAATATTAATCCATCAAAATGTATAGTTTGTAAAAATGTCCAAGGATACTAAATACTAAATGCAATATTATATCTATTTTATATTTATGTAAAACCATTTTTAAAAACTATTATCCTTTGTATAAACATTATTGTACCTAACTGAGAAACTATTCTGTCAAATTTTGATTAAGAAAAATCAAAAAAATCAAAAAAATGATCCACTAAATAATTTACAGTACAGAATCATGTGTTCTCATTTGAAAAGCCGAAGTTTGTATTATTATTCATCACACAAGACTCCTCAAGTAGGTAGAAAGAGAAGAATCTCAATAATTTGAAAATATGCAGGTCTTTATGTATTCTATTTCAAAACTAAAAAAAAAAAAAAATCAGAATTTGAATAAATTTAGTATAGAAGGAAAATATGGTGTAGGCATGCTTGGTGAAACACCTTGTATAAAAAGATAGTACACACTCGTATATGCAATATTGTTATTATTATAATATATTATGTACTCATAAGTTACATAAATACATAATCTTGTATACTTGTATAATACTAATATCGGAAAATGTATATTATGTTTCAAATAGTAAACATGTGGTCGGTGATGTGGTTGACAGCAAAACGCTGCAGGATAACTGCAGCAGCAATGTGTGTGAACGTTATTATAATATTTTACAAACATTATTTTATTTATTATATTATAATATTATATTTTATGGTGCACGAGAGTTGTGAATTATGACGTACACGATGATTAAAACGAGCTCGATTATATTATATGTTATGGGAATAACATCATCATAATATAGGCGTATCATATTGTACTACCCTCTATATAGTTCCTCGGAACAATGCTCGCGATACGATAGGTTTTGCGCACACAGACGTGCATACAACATAATAAAACATTATAATACTATTATACGTATACATCTGTCATGTTATATAAAATATTATTATTAATTAGGTAGATATAATGAAAATAACTTTCTGCCTTCAATACAAGTTTTGCTTATAGAAGGTAGATAAAACAAAATATTTACAGAATACTTGTATTTATATTTTTTAATAAATGGTTAATTAAAAAAAAAAATTAGAACCCTCGCGACGGGCTGGTGGACGGCATGAGTGGCAAGTGTGGGGCTCATATTATATACTGCATAATATTATAATGGTAATATTTTTATATTAGGTATATTACATTATGTTATTATTGTGTATCGTGAGCCGACGAGAACTCTGTTGGCGTGCATTTCCCACAGGATGTTCTATTAAATTATTATATGCACCTCTATTTAAGTATAGGATGCTCCCCTGACTATTCGTGCTGTAAACATTCCTTCTTCCCGTCCACCCACTAAATGTAGGTTATTCTAATAATATATTTTAAAATGTCGGTTTTATTCCTACTGTTTTTTTTAACTTTGTCAAAACTAAGATATTATTATTATTGTCCTGGTTTCTGAATCTACTATATATAATATATATATATATATATTTCTATTTATTTCTATTTTATTTATAATCCGAAAATATTACTGAGTCTCACTGATTTTAGAACTGTTGTGGAGGCCTAGGAGCTATATAGATGTGAAGTGAGTTTTTACTTAATCTCAGAAGCTACTAGACTTCCAATAAAAGTTGTATTAATAAATTCCTCTAGATTCGGAGGGCGTCATAAGTTTCCCTTTCCAATCCTGTAGGTTTCTATAGGGTGGCTCACTCATGAATTTCGTTTTGGTTTACAAAAATTGAATACATTTTTGTTCATATATTGGATTGCTATTGGTTACAGAAGATAAATTTTATGGACTAACCAAACCGCCACGCCTTGCTATGGGATTTGTTTTTTGAATAAAAAAATAATATTTAATTTCTTGTTTGTTGTTCAAACTTCAAATAATGTACAATTGTACAACAAGAGAAATTGACCGTGTGTTTTTAACTTATAGACTCAAAAACTATTCTTCCTATTTTGGGAAAATTTCAGATATTGTTCTTAGTAATACAGAAAAGTTGAAAGAGTAATATTAAGTTTGGACTACCTTCGAGCATATTTCTAGTACTGCAGGTAGATTGCCCATCTTCGTTGAATTAGTTCAAAAAGCGATGTACATCGCTATCGATTTCCTCATGAACAGAGGCGCAATTGAACAGTGATACACCGATAAAGCTCTGAATTTTATATATTTGATCATTTTTCCCTGCCAAAGTCTGGTCTGTATACATAGATAGTACATCACACGGGAAAGTAATACAGGGTAAAATAAGTATTGTCGAGTGCGGCAATGGTTTGTTTATGTAACACCATAATTATAATAATATATTAATATAGTCATCTTAGGGACCAGGCCGGACAGGGTGACACGAATCACTATATGCCGCTCGCTGAAATGTTGTTTAAATTGACACATCCATCAGTTATTTATTTTATGAAAACCTAAGCTAGTTAGATAACGGGGAAAAAGATAATAGGTATTTTTATCTGTGATATTTATCTGCAACATTTTGCACCATACACTCTGGAGGCGCTAGAGGCTCCAGCTGTATATTTTTGAGCATTTCATCAGCTGTTATAACATTATATTATAATGTAACGTATATGCATATAGTGTGTTTGTATTTGGTGGTAAATGGAATACACCAAATTAAAATTTCGAACCGCAGTTAATTCGATCTCTTAGATACAAGATTGGTATGTTGATTTGATTTTTTTATTTTTTTTTTATTTGGGGATTGAAAATGTTCGTCATGTCATAAAATCGGGGTAGAAAATGTTCCCTCATACACACAGATACCTATCATATAGTTGTTATACTATATCCTTTTCGATAAGCGCGTGTGTACAATGTACAAATGTACAATTACATTCTGTATATATATA
>PVMI01001250.1:0-16330 GCA_008528875.1 Aulacorthum solani | reverse complement strand
CATTATGCACTTCAAACTATACTAGGAATCAACCGTTGTACTGGATAATAAGTATTTCCAACCATAACTGTTTCTTATTATTTTTTTTCAAGTGGTTGTTTATAATTGAAGTATACATATTGTTTTTCTACTAATAGAAATTATAATTTAAAATGACTGTTACACAATTTTGTAAAATCTTATTTTTTGGTTACTATATAGTAGATATGCCATAGGTAGTGCAAATAATAAAAGAGCATTATATATCAAATAAAAAAACACCCACCAAAGTTTAGAAAAAATTGCTTTAAATATTTGAAATATAAAATCCTCAAAATATTTACGTTTGATTTTTAAAATTAAAAAAAGTTTTTCCTAGTTTATATTCATAAATAAATTATTTATTGTCATCTCACATATTGGACTTGACCCGTATCATTTAATAAATAAATAAAACTTCAGCGGTAGTATGGTGCTACGTTTTGGAAGGGTTGATCAAATATTTTTCTTTACACGGTGTTTTGAAAGTTCATTGTAAGTTTAAACAATAGGTGTATAGAATATAGATGAAAAGTGCCAGGTAACCGCATTGACTGAGTTCCGGTCAAAATACGTTTCCAGTATTATATTTTATTGTCTTTTCGTATTAAAATGTATAAAATATTTTTATCACGATTCGAAGGCTCTTTGATCGTTCTTTGATATGATATGGGACCATAATAATAGTATGTATAAATTTTTATTTTAGTTATTGCCCTCCAAATAGAAATATTTTTTTAAATCATGTAAAATAGTATTGAACAAAAAAATTAATATGCATATAAAATAGATATAAAATATTTGAGAATATAAAAACTAAATATTTTAAGTAAGGTTTATATGTATTTTAACCACTTTTTTATAGTTGAATAAATAATATTAATCTGATCATGAATATGCGAATATGTGGTTACTTGAACGAATTATTATTATTAGTATGACAATCTTTCACAGTAATCTATAAATGGAATTACGGCTGCATAATTATAATAAATATTGTCCCCAATTTCAAAGTCATACCTATTCTATGTCCAACAATAATTATAATAATAATAGTCGAGCGGTTTTAAGTTATTTAAAAGTATTGTGTTAAAACGTTCAACACAATAATTTGATATTGCAATTTATTAATAATTTGTTGCCTACAGATCATTACTGTTCTCCACGTAGAACATAATAAAATAGACTATACTAACTTTTATGTACGTCCTTATACTTAAGTATGTTATGCGTATAAGCTAAGACTAGGTAATGGCGTTGACGTCACACTAACCTACTTGTATATATAGATCATTATGATATTTGAAAAATATTCCTTTTCAACTCGTCGTGTTTATTGTTGAACAGCTCTCAACAAATTGGACAGCCCTCGAAGTTTTTCATATAATTTCTTACGCTTTTGAGCCATTCGATCATAATGGTACTATAGGGATATAATATATAATAAGTATTTTATAATTTCGGATATAGTTTTCTTCGAACAGTCATCAGTTCAGTACTCACCTAATTACTCATCCCGTGTACTTGGCACAGTGGAAAACGACTAAACTATTAGATATAATGCTTCGTGCATTGCGGAGGACTAACCTAATTTTGATGATATTCTAGAACCTCTGCATAGATAGTTTTGTGGTTTGAAGTTAAATTTATGGTGTTCAAAGTACGATCGTTATAATATTATTATAAGTAAACACATTTCAGGACTACAACTGATGATGTGCATAACTTGCAAACAGTTATACGAAACTTATATTATTATTTATCTGTTAGAGTAAATACTTAATACATAATAATAGCTGATGGGTTGATGACAATATTTGGTCGGTCAGATTAATTAAATCAAAACTATTGTAACAATGTATAGTTACATTTTGTTTATATAACTGAGAAAAAAATGTTTCTTAAATAATTGGTATTCAATAATATTATTATCAATTTGAATAAGTATTTAAAAATATTTGATACATTTTTCTTATTACAAACTTGTAAAATCTTCTACTTTAAAAAAAGAATAATTGTAATTAATTTACATTTACGTGTAAGTGTTCAAGTAGAAATTATTAAAAAAAAGGTTAACTCGCACAAAATTGTCGTAAGTTTATAAATATTAATATAATTCATATTGAGAGAACGGCTTAAATTGTTTAAAGTTGTATAACCATGAACCATGTTTTTTATTTGCAAGCTGTGCTAATTGACTATAAAAAGCAATAATTTAAATTATTATTCTTTTTAAAAAACAAAAAAAAATTTTATTTTACTTCATTTTCCAAGGTTTTTATGAAATATACAATAATTGTTTAATAAATAAATATAGAGAATAATTATTTTTGAAACTATAATTTGAACTTCTACAATATAATTTGTAAATTTAATTTTAAATAACAAAATACAATAAATGATAAGTATAGTTAATCATATTTAAGGAATGAATTAAATTTGTATTTTTTGGATTCATGCTCAATAATTCCCAATTGTCTGTTAAAAAGTAAATGATTATAAATTGTTAACTTTATTTCGAGTCACTCCTACGCTGTTTATTTGTCTTTGATTAATTGAGATTATTTGGCAGAGTACCTACCTTATATTTTAGTTTTATTTTTTAGTATTAAGGAAAAGTATAAAAAAATTATGATGGTTCGACGGCTATCACTTTATAATATACAAATAAAATTATGATACTCCAGACTATAGACTATAAAACAATATGGGTTAAAAAATCAATTTTTCTCTTTTGTGCTTTGTGTACCAAATAATATTCTTATTTTACATTATAACATGGCTCTAATGCCAGGGCTACATAAATAGGTTTCATATTAAAATATATAGTATTATGTAGTTGATAAATTCGATAAAACGAAAATTGAGGTGGGTAAACATTATATTGATATGTATTTCAATATCTAAAAATACCAATTTTATTTGTTTATGTAAATCATGCTCTAAAGATCTGCAATACTACGATATATTATAATGCTATAGATATAAATATCGTATTAAAATATAATATATTTTTTATTAAAAGCTGTATAATATTCAATAAAATCTATTTTCAGATTTTTTAGTGTGGCGTCCATTAAGCGTAGAAATTTGTGTGTGTATATTTCATGTTCACGTCGATTTATCGCATAATATACGACGTTACATTAGTTTCAGCGCAGTCAATTTTATCGAAACCTACGTCGTTTGAACATTAGGGTTTATGTTTTTTTTTGTAAATTTAATGTTACAAAAGGTCGTAGTTTGTAATTTACAACATCATTATTATAGTTTTTATGTTTGCACTAAATAGCTGTGAATATTTCCGTCATTTGAACGACGTACATTTGATCCACACAGTATTCTATATAAAAGAAATATGATAAAATATGATCATTAAAACAAAGTGTTTAGATGATTTTATTTCATTTTTAAATTCGAACAATACACACTCAAATTACACAGCTGATTAACACTTTTGAGCATTATAATAATATTTTACTACCAAGGCCGTAACACTTAGACAATGTCATTGGTCATATTGTACTCGTGTAGAATAATATCACACGTATTCATGCTAAATGTCTGTAGTTTGTTTTCCTATAGACACGAATAATACATAATTATCTTAAATTCCGTATAGTGCATAATATACAGACAATGTACTTAATTAATGGGGATGGAAACATAATATTTAAAGTTCGACAGTTCACGCAATTATATATTAAATCCTACGGCAGTTAGATATAAAAATTAAATTAAGATATTTTGCTGATATACAATATATTGTTATAAATTGTGGTTTATTAAATGATAATTATATATATATACATGAACTAAATTAGGTTTCGAATAAATGTTAATTTTTTAAATCATTTTTAATTTTACTTACTTAATATTTTGTTCATGTTCTTTGTTTTCCCTATGTGAAGAAGACAACGATTGATAGGGAAACCACAAGACTGTGTAACTATAGTGTATACCGTGTATAGGTGATTTTTGACTTAGGAACGTAGTTACTTATATTCACCGTGAATAATTGATTTTACGATTAGAAATCGAACCATCCATTGGTGATAACAAATTAGTTTTACAATATCAAACGACGATACTCGGATAGTGCTTACTCACGTGAAATCGTTAATAAGTAATAAAAATAATACACAGGTTAAGCGTATACACTATTATTAGTTAATGAAGTTCAGAATTTATGTTGTTTTCTTGGAAATATTTATAAAACTTATAAACGAATGTATTAATGTGCCCAATATCGATTAAAACTGTTCTACATTGCATTACACTTCAACTGCATTTAAAATAAGCAAAATTTTATTTGAAACATTGTTATTGCTGCTATAATAATTTCATTAATGGCTTTAACTATAACTCATAAACATTAATTTATTTTTTTAATGTAAAAGCTACTGTATTATCCATTGCATTTTTAAAAATGAATTTGAAATTTGAACTATGTCAGAATTTAACTATAAAACGCCGTACCTATTATTTATAATGGGCTCGTCAAGCTACTTCATTTTGTAAAAGTTTACCCTTCATTAGATATTAAATGAATATTAGGTATGCAGATTTTAATTTTATTGATTTGAACAGGAATTAGTCTTATAATGTAGATATTAACTTTAACCAAGAAAGCCTGTGAATTAATTAATCGTAATCGTAAAAAAAATATTTATAATTATGATATTTTTTAAAAAATTATGAGTTAGTGCATAATAATATCTTCTAAGTTAACTTGTTGTCGACAATACATTATTAGTGAATAAATAAATTGAGTGGGTAATGATAAATCGCAGTGCTTCCAATAACAGTTGTATGATCCGTCGATACAGTATAACATACTCAATATTATCTACTGCAATATAAACTCAATGGTAATACTGACCTATTATATCATTATACTCTTACTTACAAATATTTTCCGTAACTTTGATGTATATAGGTACCTCATGATGGATTCATGTTTTTAAAGTATAGCTTAATATTTTCAAATTACTTAGCATTATTTTCCAATAGACATGACGTAAAGTTTAAGGTGAAATATTATGTACTTACTATACTTTATGTCAGTGCGAGAATTATGCCCAGTTTTTCGAAGCGTTGCGTAGTAGGTAATATGAAAAATCTAACTCTTATGGTCCAAATAGCAGAAACCTTTTCCCCTTGGCCTATAATAATATGTCTGTAATAATTCCTTCTTCTCATTTTTTTTTATCCCAGGCAATATTTTATTCAACATACCGACCTGAATGGGGTTATAACTGGTATGAGTTCTATCATGTATTCTTTGGCTTATATAAATTTCTAATTTCATTAGATATGTTAAGGTTCCCTTTCTCCGCTCAATATTATTTTATTTAACTCTATAAAACCTCAAACTCGTTATGTGATGCTAAAAACGGGTTAATAATTTTGGTAAATCATAAATTTAATTACCTCTTTCCATAAAATTAGCTTTGTAATTAATAATACAAACAAAATTTAATGCTGCATGATTTACGGCCCTAACTAGCCTTAACCGAAATAAACACACATAAATAAACCAATAGGTTCCTCGCTTCGCTCAAAATATAATTATACACAAACAGAAAAAAAATGTTTTCAAAGTTTTTAATATCCCAAAAGAGTTTTATTTTTTTTCATAACTTTTCAATGATAAGAATATTTTTACCATGCAATATGCAATAATAAAACCTATGGGCATTGACGCACAAAATTATGATACAAATACAATTGGTTCTCAACAAGTATGTATTAAAAATTTATTTCTAACTCTTATGGTTACCTAATAATTTATACACAATTTGAATATTTCTGATTATTAAGAGATAATATAACTGTACATTTTTATTATTTATTTATTTTAATATGATAATACTTCTATTTTTTAGAAAAATATATTATTTGGATGATTAAGTCAAAGAAAACTAGTTGTGTAATTAAATTTTATTGTGTAATACAAAATAATTTTGAATATTACTTAATACTAAATATTACAACTTAACACGTAGATAGCTGGTAGGATTTTTCACTAAAAATACACTGTTCTCCTCAACCTGTCCGTATTCCTTTAAGTTTATCTAGTCTTGCTGATCGAAGACGTAGTGCTAATATAACATTTAAAAAAAGCTTTTAGCTGATGTTATTGACTGCCCTACCCTACTCTCTCAAGTAAGTTCCACCACATCCGACTAGATATACTCCTTCATTTTAATTCCATTTCCTCTTCTAATTACTTAAATAACTCCCCTATAAACCGTCTTGTGTGGATTTCTAATGAATACCCCACCTTCAATTATCCTTAAAAGTATTATTCAACTGGGTCTTTGCTAATATACCTTGAAATAATAACTCTATTAATTATCTGTTTCATTGATAAATTGTCAATTTTATTACATTGCTATTCATTCATTTAATTTATTGTAAACTACTATTTTTCCACTTTTTGTTATGGACCCTAGCCTGTATCTTATTAAAAATTAAATATTTACCTAGGTAGTAAGACATTTAAAATCAAAATCACGTGAGTCTTATGGTTATTACGAATTACCTGATAAGTATTTGAACAGTTGGAATATTTAAAATATTAAAACAAATAACGAGTCTATTATGACAATAATTAACTTCAGAATGAATAAAATGTCCAGGCAGTTCAAGTGCTGTAAATTGTATTATATTCTAGTACACTCCAGAGAATATTATAGTATAGCGATTAAGTAAGGTCAAAGACATTTTACACTAGTATAACGAAAAAATAAATAAAAATAAAGCTTTAGTTTAAATATCCAATTATTCAGCTTCAAAGAATGATATTTATTTTAACACGAGTTAAATCAAACAGTTGAGATTAACTTGACGGATGTTAAATTACTAAAAACTAAATATTAATAATTGTTGGATACCTAATCCGTTTAACAATATTATCACCAAAGCATTGGGATGAGATATAGTTGTGTAATTTATTTGTATTTCCTAATACACCAATAAAACTATATACGCGGTTGACTATATTATGTCAACAAATTAAAACCATAAAGTCTGAATATTAAATTTTTAAACTAAAATATCCAACAGACAAAATATCAAAGTTCTAAGTACATAAGAATTAATGTTATCAAAAACGACAAAGTAAACAAAAAGAAACTACATGCTGGTTAGTTGAGTGTTGACATTAAGTCTTCAAAATTTCCCTACGAATTTCTATAGTTTTCCTTTCATGATTAGACGAACTAGTGAAAAAGTAATCTCAGATCACCTCTTCAAAATATCATAAAGTTTTGATTTTTAATCTAGAAAATACGTGCTACTTCAAATAAATTCTACAGTACATATTATCTTGTAACCCTTCACAGTGAGCTATTTGTGTATGATTATGGGTCGCGTTTGTTCGAATTTTTCAAGCTGTTAATGATTACCTAAGTAAAATATACTTACTTCTTTAATAAAGAAATAATGTTGCGTATGTACTTGTAGTTAAAACTTAATAATCAGGTCCATTTATCAATATTGTTTTGTATTTAATCACGTCATTGCTTATCTAACAACACAGTGCGATAGTATTGATATAGTAGTGATACCCGAATATTAATATTATACTATGATGTGTATTAGAAATTGTATTTAAAATTTGGTGTTCCATAATTGTTAGTGAATATTTTGCCCATATTTAAATATTATTTTTTTCTGTATTTTAATTTTTATAATCGTTATGTTATAATATACAACTAATTTAGTTGTTTGATCCTTGATATTTTGATCAATAATTAGGTAAGGAAGTATAAGGGAGAGGGGGTTTGATTGTTGACCATCAACATTTTTAACAATTCACGCTTTCAATGTCATAATATTGTTTTCGTTATTGTATAACAATAGAGAAAAACGGAACTAACTGTTTTTTTATTTTTAGTTTTAGGTAGATAATATTAAATTTTGACATACAAATTATTTTGCCCATCACCCACCCACAACACCTCATTACAAAAAGAGATTTTTATTAATATATATATCCAGTCCCGTAATTGAGAAACAAAGTTGTGAGGAGAAGGCAAAAGTGTATATTATAATATATCCTGTCCATTATTTGTCATAACTTGTACCTTACTACAATTTCTTTTTAGTTCTCTTGGAAAAAATAAACTAAAGTTAATACGTAAGGGAATTTACCCTTTTCATTTTTTTTGACGCAAGTCCCGATAATGGCTTACCATTCAAGTCATAGATTTCTTTATAATATCTTAGTAAAAAAAAAAAATATTGTATTTGCTACAATAAGTTGGGAAAAAATTGAATTATTATCAGGTATATTTTAATCAAATATAATATTATTTATAATTATCAAAAATATTCAAACTATTGATATTGTCTCTGATAATTATTTTGGTAGAAGTAAGGGAACTCTTTGAAGGTATGAAGACACACAAAAAATTGTTGAGAATTAAATGAAGGTAGGTTGTACTGCAATGTGGTATTTTTTTTTCGATTTTATTGATTTTTTTTTTTTTTTGTATAACACGTAAGAAAATTTACTCAAAAACCACAAAATATGAATTTTTTATCAATTAAAACAATATATATTTTATAGTCTATACTTTATCTATGAATATTAAAACATATAATAATTTAATAAAATGGAATGTTAAAATTTGATTTAAAATAGGGGAGAAAGTAATCTAATGGTGGCAACACTCAAAATTCAATTACAAAAAGTTTTTTGTGAAATTCATTTTTTGTTTTTTTTTCACGTAACCAAAAAAATGCTGATGCTAATCTGACTTAAAACTAAAACCAACCTTATAGAAATAAATTGATACAATTTTGCATGCAATGATTACTTCCGATTTTAGAATTAATAGATCTTTCAAATAATATGAATTATCAAAAAAAAAAAAATTTCTTTGTTCTTCTCTTATAAAATGTTGAATTTCTAAACGAGTTTCTTTCAGAATACTTTTTTTACTAATACAATATAAACATGATAAGTTTACGTAAATAACAAAATACTATAAGCGTTTGACTTTTTTTAAATAGGTAATTTAATTATAATAATTTTCAAAATATTATGTATTTATTGGCCGGCGCGATGTATAGGCAATTTTGGTGTAAGGCCGTGCAGTATATTTTTTAACGGTATCTCGCGCGGCGTTGTTGGATAGCGAACTATGGTAATATAATATTATGGCAATAATAATATTTCGTTACCATGATCGTAAATTATAACTTTCCAATATTATTTGAGGTTATGTTACTACAACAGGTCGACAACAAACGAGAAGTTTTTTCCAATGTTTTTGAATAATTGCGTTCATTTTTCCCTCAGCAATTAAAAAATCAGATTTTGTAAAAAATATTAAAGTATCTATTTTATCGTTATTTTTATTATTTTTTTGTTTAAATGTCTCATATCAATTGATATCATATTGAAATACCTATATCCTTTATCATCGATTGTCGTTCCATTCGTAACCATTTTTTTTTTGCGAAACAAAACTTAAGTGAAGTTCTACAAATTATTGACAAAACAAAAAAAAAATCAACTCCTAACTAGGTTAAAAACCACTTGCCACAAGTATCAAAATATTGTTTTAACAATATCGGACGGTACAATAAATATGATACCGAGCGACAAATAAAAATCGCACGTCATGTCGATTTCGAGAGTGCCAAGGCCCCGCACTGACGCAGTTTCCCGGACAAATGCAATCGCATATTTTATCGGGTCATATATTATAGTATTATTATTATTTTGTAAAATGCGAATTTTTTGTATTCAGTGGCCGATGGGACAGTGTGGGGAGAAGTGGTGAGGACAAACGAAAAACCCTCGTGGGGCCCCACGTCGGTGCGCGCCGTATACGAATGTGTGTGTGCGTAGATTACTTCGCCGCCGGTGGATGGTAAAAAAACAAAAAAATGAAATAAAAAAAAGTGGCCCGACGTATTAAACGTGGGCGGTGAAGAGCTGTGGACGTGTACTGTTGTTCTAGATTTATTTGGCCGACAGTTTTCGGGCGGCGCCGTCGAGACAATCACCCCCGCCCCCTCCATCAACCGCGGTTATCCTTCCCGACGCATTCCCGGTGGTCTGTGAGTTTTCTCACGTCATTTTGTCCGCGACCACAGCAGTGATAATACGTGAAACCCGGTTCCCACACCATATTTTGTCCGTTCGAAAATTAACGGAATGACGTGATATCGATACACAATAGTTGTTGTCCGTGGACCTGTAACGACATAGTTTAAATTTATGACATACCGATAGGTATGGTAAGGTAAGGTAAGGCTTGACGCCGAAATTGATTTACATTGTGATGGGCTATTATTAAATGGTTATTAGTTGTTACTACGTGATACCGAATAATAATGACGTAGGAAAATGTAGAGGACAGTTTGTAAAAATTCCAATTCAAAATAATTTCGGCAATAATCGAAACAATAACGAATTTAATTTGTATTCCAAGCTTTTTTCGTAACTTTTGAAAAAACATACCTATATTACGCAATACTCGTAATTTAGAACAAAAGTCATATGTTATTAAATTTTTTTATAGTTTTTGCATTTTATCACTTTCCGTAATTATAATGCGACTATCGGGTACCTAAAGAATGACTTATTTTCACTCATTCATGCCCAAAATTAAAATTTTTTTTTAAATTAACTTTCTTCTAACTTATTTCTTCTATTGTTGTTCTTGGTAAACCAAAAAAAATAAAAAAAATAATATTTTTTATCCATAATTTTCTTGATATTATGTGTCCTGTATGTAGGACAGTGGGAAAATAAGGTGTAATGTACAAAACAAAATTGTATACTCATATAATTATAATTGAACAACATCATTTCAACTTTCTACTGTTAAAATTGATAAAATGATTTTAATATGTGAAACGGTCCCTCGATGCTCAGCACGTGGATGATATAAGTATAATATAAGTTCACTAGTTCACATCATTGTAAGCTGTTGCGTAACAGGTGCACTATGTGTGTTCGACTTTGGACTTAAGTTAAAAAAAATATATATTTTTAATGCACGAACTCATAACGTCATACATTGTACCTTCTATTTGGTATAATTCACCATAGTTCTTATAGTAGCGCCAACTGAGTAGGCAAAAGAGCAGAAAAAGCCGAGTGGACGGAAGATGAAAATTATAAAATTTACCACATTATTGTATACACATATTATAATATAAAGTCGAGAGAAAACTTTTGGAAACTACTAGGCACGTTGCGTTTAATGCGATTAAGACGTTTGTTGCTAGCTTTAGTAATTATTCGGTGATCGTGCTTTGAGTATAATATGATTTAGTCGAGTTTATGATTATTGACCTAAAGTTTTCAGTTCCTTCTAGATGGCCAATACGGATTATGACACGCAACATAATACTATTAATAATAATACACAACACGCACAATATTATTATATAATATAATATTAAAATATATATTTTAGCCTAGAGACAAATGTGTTAATGTTTTTCGTTAACTTTAAAAAAATTGAATGATATAGTTAAAACTTATTGTAAAATGTATCATTAATTATTACATTGACCCGAGAATCGTTTAGATTTTGGTGAAGAGGTCCTAGACAATATTCAGACACAGTTTTAATCTTCATGTTTGTGGTTAGGTTGGATTAGGAAACAACAAATACTTTATAAACATGGATACATTATATGGAGACATAAAAATTCACACAGGTTTTGTAAAACAAAATATAATATTAAGGACTTGAGCGAAGTTTCAATTATTCAAATTCTGATTTTTCGAAATTTCGAAATATGAATAGAATATGAGTTTCACGTTACTGCAAAAATTCAATCGCTGGATTTAGCATGTCATCTTTAAACTACTGTTAAATATATTTTTTGAATTTAAATATTTGTGTAGTAGATAAAATAAATCAATGTTTTTATTGAAATGATTTTCTTAATAAGAATAAAAATAAGTCTATAAGTGTATGGTTTATAAATAATAAATGTCCAAAATATTATACGAATGTTATTTATGTTTTATTACTTTGTAAATTATTCAACAACTTATAGAGAAAATAAATCATAGTATAATTAACATCATTCATTTTATTCTTCACTAAAATATAATATTTTTTAACACGATAAACACGTGACTTAATATATAATAAAGTTTATTCACTGAGTATAATATTAAACATATTATATTATTAGCTTTTTTTTCGAATTCATCCCCTCCAACTTTGCCATTCGAAGGTAAAACCTAGTCTTAAGGGAGAGCTTTTTCCGGAAGAGTGGTAAGGGACCTTCAGGTTACGGATCGATACTGTGACCCAACAGGTGCCATATAGCAGACGCCGACACCCCTTCCACCAGTTTGTTTGTTTGTGCTTGCAGTCTAACGGACGATATTGTAAGAAATTCATTTAGAATTACTAGTTTTAATTATTACAAAGTATTACATCGTGTATTTTCTTTCTGAAACTTAAAGGTATTTTTAAAATTTATATAGGATGCAAAACACGTTTATGCCGCCGATTACGTCTGTAATTGCTACTGTTGTCGTTGCCACGGGCTTAGCGGAAATACTACAATTTTATGGCATTATAAAAATTACTATTTAACGACAGTTTTGTGACTACGCTGAAACAGGTATAATATTGTCTGTAACATTTCATATTATCGTATCGACATTAGGTCAATTATACGACATACTATTTTATTCTACGATCGTTTGGCACAAACATCCTCACCATTAATAACGGTATTTTCAAAAACTATTTGTAAACTTAGAACATTTTATATTTTGAGAAAATAATAATGATGCGTGATCAGTATACTTAAAATACACTACACATTTTTTTTACACAACATATTGTTATTATTATTATATCGATAAGACTAAACGATACATATAATATATTCGTGATTTCGCAGATAAAAAGGTACGAGTAAAAAATAAAGACTATAAGTCCTATATTTGGCTTCTAAATTTCTAAACACAATTCAAAATACCTCAGTATCAGATAGATGGTCAGTGTCAGAAACGGGAGTCACTTTTAATAATATATATACTATAGTGAATTGAAGCACAAACAAATGAACGAGATCAATAATTAGTCACTAGAGTATTATGAACATTACAACCGATAAGTTTCGTGAGATTGAAATCATTGCCTACCAGATATCGAATAATAATTCACCATTATACTTGAATCATTCTATTCTTAAATATTAAGTATATTATTAAGGTGGGCACCGAGTGATTCATGTCTATGTCGATGTATTTATCAAAGTAAATATGTACAGCGATTTTAAAATACATTAGGCTCTTTTAAATTTCCTTGATTTTTTTTAATACAATTTTATTAGTCCTAGTCATAGTTAATTTGTAATTTAATTTAACAATGCATGTTATATTATTAAAATATGACGTGTTTTGTATTGTTTATAATTTTTAATCATTTTTATTTTTGGACACCTACACAAAATAGATAAAAATAGAGTACGGTAGTACAAAATATAATATACTTATATACTTTATATTATGTATAATTAATCTAAATATTTTTAACAAAGTTTTTTTTGAATAAATCATGGATACATATTGTTACTACTATCCACAGCACAGATAACAAACTGGAATAAAGTTCATGCACTTTATATTTTGATACAGTGTCTATTATTATAACCGATAAAATTACCATCCATTAAACTTGAGTTAAACTTATCACGGAGAAACTGTGAATATTAAAGACAAGGCATTTTTATCGAGGAGGTTGTAGAAGCAAGACATTGAAGGAAAACAAAATTGTAAAAATATAGTATTTGGAAAATTTAAACTCTAAATTTACAATTGATTTTTTATCACTCCCTCAAGAGTAATTTTTATTTTAAATGTTTCACTTCCAAAAACTAGTAGTAGGTATGATATGTACAAATCGTTCTAATAGTATTTCATTCATATACTCAAGTATCATCCTTATAATAATATGAAGGCGTATTCAGGATACATGACTATTGCTTGAGTAAGTTTAGAATTATTTTATTTATACATTTTATTCTAATAAATAAATAAAAAAAATAAAAAAAATATATATTTAAGCTTGCTGTTATTTTTAAATCTTAGACATTTATTAATTAATTCAAATCAAATGGTTACATCCAACAGGACTTAATAACGGTTATCTACTCCGAGTACGCCGAGTACATAACATTGGTTTTAATATATATTATAAAGATAGAATACTTATATACTAAATGTAACACATTTTTATTTATACTTTTAACTCTTCAGCTTTTGCAACAGCATTTTTTAAATAGTTCTATTATCGTAAAAATAATATAATGAAACATATCATAGTCACTTAAAATATTTAATCTCAATATAATATACATATCATGAAGTATATGTTTTAAATATTGCAACAGATCGCTGCAGATCTGGTTAAATCTTTGAATGACACTTTTTAATAATTTATTAATCGTAGAACTAATAAGTTAACATTTTCATTTTTATACCAATTTTTGAATGTTTTAATTATTAACATTAAGTTACCTCAACCACTTCACAAATTATATTTTTTAGGAGAAATGTGTTTTTTTTTGTAGCTGTACCAAGTATTATTGACATCATACATTTTACCTTTAAACTAATTATTATTAATGGGACTACGAAATTGCGTCTTCAGTTTGAGCAGAAAATTACATATGTATTATAAGTGCAATGTATTACAATTTATACATATTTTTGGCAGTGAAATATATTTTATCTCTGCAACGATTTATTTAAGTTACGTATAAATTGTATACGGCTTGTTGTTGTTTGATTTGTTATTATCGTATATTGGAATTTGATTTTTCGTTCACAGCAATATAATTATGTACGAATACTTCTAATAACTTATAAACTGATATTAAATACATTTTATATTGTATAAAAAGAAATGTTAAATATTTATAAACCTCAACTAAAACTTTTAGATTCAGATATACTTTTTAATTTAAAACAAAAATGAGAGTAAACTTTATTATGATTTAATTATTAAAATGATAGATATGCACTATATTTATAAATGTTAGCATGATTCAGGGTAAACCAAATATTGATGTTAAACTTGTGTGGGTATGTTTATAGTTAAACTGTAAGTGAAGGACCGTTCAACAAAAAATATTTAAATTAGATTATAATAATGCACAAAAGAAGTAATAATAATTCATCAAAGTGAAATGTAAATCATATTATTCTATAGTTATGTATTTTTAACTTTTAAATTTCATTTAAAAAGTTTTCATTTTTTTTTAACTGTGTTATACAATTCTTTCTTTGAGAATAGATAAAAAAAGGATGTTAATTAAGGGAAAATAAAGATATTGTCAGTCTATGTAAAATTTAAAATAAAATATTTACTAAGTTTTTTTATATTTTGACATGGCAGTCTTTTAAATTTGTGAAAAACAAATTTATTTGAAATAGAGTATTTTTATATTTTGCTGTAAACGAGTTGCTGCAAAAAATATATAGTAAAAATGTAGGACCGTAACTATTTAAATAATAATAATAAGTAGGCGACCACCTATCACTGTTAAAGAGCGTTTCTAAATTGTTATTTTTTTAATGAAATTATTTCAAAATTGTTGTAAAATACAACATTGCATTATTGTAGACAGATATTCACAATGAGAATTATTTTGCTGCGTGTGTACGATTATTATAATATTTCAACGTTATTCAAGTAGGTATTCGTTTAACAAATTTTTTTTACATGTTTATGTACTTATGGTGGAAACAAATTGTATGCTACAGATGTATTGCCATATATACTTGGCTGACGTATATTGTCATCACATATTCACATTGAGGTCTTGACGAGTACGCGAGTGTGAGTAACTTTGCACGAGTGTGCGTATATGTGTGTAAGTACTGTGTATTTATTATATGAGTATGTAATGCTGTTTGCCACGATGACACTCGAGGGTTGTAGATGGAAACTTTTGTCACGTCTTTGCTTTCAATTGAGGGTTTGGCCAGATTTTCCAGTGACGTTTTATTTTTAAAAAAACTCAGCAAAATCCAAATGACTCTCAAACAAATTATTTCATTTCCATCATAGTTAGTTGTTATTTAGAGTAAAGATTTAAAAATATCTGAATACTAACCGAATATTTTTAATTCCAGTACCTGTGTATATTATAATCGTTTATAATATGTTAAAATAAAAATATATATACTATGTCAAAAAAATATTTTTCACATGTCTCGGAATTAATGTCATATTATCTATATCTTGCATATAATATAGTATTAGTAATAGTATTCATAAATACTAGCGAATTAAATTAAATT
>PVMI01001235.1:7986-27493 GCA_008528875.1 Aulacorthum solani | reverse complement strand
ACTATACCCAGCAAAATCCACATTTATAACACTTATAACTTATATCTTGCAAGTTATATACAGGGTCGGCTTAAGTCACATGCAAGTGGTGCAGGCGAAATGTTTATGTAAATAATTAGGATTTTGACCAATAGATATGGACATATTATTGTAATATCTCAGGTGAAATACCTGATTATAAATGTAACTTCTAAGTTATATTTTCTGTTACAATACATTTTTTGAAATACAATTTTTTAATTCCATTTATTTTTGTAATTTATATACCTTCGATGTTGTCACGCATATTGAAATGTGTATTCAATTGAACGATTCAAAGGTCTATGTATCCATCGCTAATCGTTAATGGATGTGTCTAATGAACTAGTTTCAGTAGTGCAACTAACCAAACAATCAGAAAATAGCTATACATTAGTCAATATGATTTATAATAATGACTAGGTGTAATGTATATTATACTTCGTCCCAACACCAGCAGTTAATTGAATGCATTTCCACCACTTTGTCTTTACGCATATCTACGCCACAACTACGTAAATACAACTATCATATATTCAACACACACGTTAAACATAACAATCAAGAAAATAAATAAATCATAAAGCCATATATAGGCAATGGAATTTATTATTTAAATCAGTGATAAATCATTGTTATTTGAATTCGTCAAAGCCGTGATGTGAAATTGATTTGCGCAAAAGCAATAATGATTTGGTTAACATAAAAATTGGTGTTTGTTTACATTAATTAGTAACTTAATTTTTGACGGTTGCTAAGAATTAGAAATAATTACATCTTTAAAGTGCAGTATAATTTAGGTATGGTGGGTACTGAATACATATTACATATTTAATGTGATAATGGTTTAAATATTATAGATATGAAATATCATTTGAAGTATTCTTGGTATGATAGTATGTAAACCGTAAATATTTGTAGTGTGTTCCATTAAAAATATAAATATGATAATTCACATAAATACAACAGATATTGTTTTAGATGAATGTGTTGTATACATAAGGCTAGAACTAGAGTTTTCACCAAAGTTAGATATATTATGCTAAATTGAATTAAGTATAAACAATCACTAAACATTTAATGAATCTATAGTAAACTAATATTCTTTCTATAAATATGATATAGTGTGGTACGTGATTGATACATTTTAACAAACTATTTAATCAATCATTTTTTTATGCAACTCTTAGTTTTTTTTTTACTTTATTAAACAAAACAATCAGGGACTAAAATCTTGATTCTAGACAATCCATAATATTAGCTTAGGCTTTATTTAAATATATAAAATAAAAATAAATTATTACGTATGAGTATAACAAAAAATAAAAAGTATTCTTTTCTTTTCTTTTTAAAACAATTTTTAAATGACCATTATAGCACACAGTAAAAACAAAATAAATAATAAGTATTAAAATAAATTTAAGAAATGTATTTGAAAAATATAGTCAAATGGAGATTTTAATTAAAATAGTAAAGATATAAATTTTATAGATTATTTGAAAGACATTGTTTATCTAGTAAACAAACTTGAAACTTTACAGAGGTGTATTAGACATAACTTATCTTTATTACAAACAAAACTATTTAGCAATATATGTATTATCTGATATTAATTATTCACTCAATTATAAATATAATATGGGTTAATTAATAATATAGGTATGAATAAATTGTCAATTTATATTTAATCAATCATCATCATTCATCATAATCCAAAGTTTAAGTTTTATCTTGTACGTGTGCTACGTACAATTTTTTTAATGATTAGACTTTTTAACGCAAGAATGTACAGTTAATTCATTCAGTGGTATCCTCAGTTTTTTTGAAAGGGGGACATACATTTTTTACTATTCGCAGACCACGTTATACACACATTCATTGCTTTGTCATATATTTTACAAAATAAGGGGAATATGACACCGTCACTCCTTACCCCTCTCGTGAGCACGCCCCTATATTAATTCACTTCACGATTTTGTCGTTTAGGTACGTTTTATAAATAATCGTATAATATGAAAATTAGTAGGTACTTAATTATTTCAATTGTTTTATTTGATAGGTACATTATTTTTTTACAAGTCTTTGCCTTATACCTATATTACCTACCACTACCCCATACTATAATAAAATAAAACTTATCTTTATGTATCATAATAAATTATATAGTGTCAGACATTAACATAGTAATATCTTTAGATAAATATAATATATTATTAGATTCAACTTTTATTTGAGAATAGTAATTTAATATAGGTATAAATGTATAATAATTATATCATCAGTAATTTTTGGAAGCTATAATAATATATATTTTAATAAATTATACTACCTATTATTTTGTATATTACAAAAATTCTAATTTTTGTACCCCAAATTTTAATTTCATAATTATTGGGCCAGTTTGTATATTTTCTCATTAGTAGATATCTAGGTACTTTTGATAAAAACCTAATGTTACTCCTTTATCCACGAACATAAAATATTGTTCAATAATTAACAAAAAATGATACTTTGTATGGTTGGAAAATAATAATTAGTATATTTGAACACATGATCAGAAATTAAACAACAAAAGTTAACATATTTTGTCGCAATAAATTACATGGACCTTTCAAAATCAAATCAAAATGTGTACAGACATTAGACTATAGGTATAGGTTTTACCGTTTAAAATAATAGTTTCATGCGAATTTCAGTTGGTAACAAATGGGCAGTTTTAAAATAAAAATGTCATCTCTTATAATATATAGACAATAAGTATTGTACAATTGTATCATTGTAATGTCATAGTTAGGTAGGTTATAGGTAGGACCTTTAGGAACCATAAGGCAAATTATTAAAAATTGTACATGACGACGTGGCGGCATGACTATGTTTACCTACTTAATATTTTATTATCTTGCATTGTTAATTGAATAAATTATTCATAATTTTTTATTTACACCAAGCTAAACAAACGTAACTAATGGTTGTTATGATTTGTTTTAACATAATTTGTAATTGTAATTTGCAGTAATCTGTAGATATACTTTGAATATTCTATATATTTACCGTTCCTAAAACAAAATTAATACTTAAATATTCAGTGCACATATTTATTAATCACTGTAAGCCTGTAACAAATTTTCTTTCGTGACCAATTAACATTTTAAAAACACTTAAATACCATAATAATAGTTATTCGAGTTGACTGAGATTTATCATCGCTATTAACCTTTCTTGTGCCAAATAAAACAAATCAAGACAAGTTTTTAACATACGTACTATACTCAATACTCTCACTATATTCTGTCATTTTATATTATATAAAAAAATAATCAACTAGGTATGCATTTATAATTTTATATAAAAAAAAAATACATACTCTCCATTTTTTAGTACATAATCAATAACTTGAATAAAAAAAAAATAACGAAATATGTTTTTATGTTATAACTTATTAGTGGAATCATCTATTTAAAAATAAAAAAACTGTAAAACTATGCACGAATAACAAATAATAGTAATAAAAACGAGCAAATTAATTAAGTGTTATAAATCATTATAAATTCTTATCATTTGTCATAAATCATAATAATACATTTTCAAAAAGTTAGTATTTAATCATGCTTTGATCATACATTTTTAATAACAAACGAAAATCAATTTATGCTTCAGTTTTTCTAGGTTAATTGCTCATTTGCGCATTGTGGTTACATTAACACTCAAATTTCGTGTTATACGCATATGCGTGTCGCCGACTATTATAAACGGAGTACCTATCTCAGTAATAATGAACGATAATGCACTATGATATTTTTATAATAATATGTTTTAGTAGGTATATATTAAAAATCTTCATACAATGTAACGCGATTATTAAACTTAGATTTTCCTCGGATTTTCCAATATTTTCTCATACTATATTGGTATATTTAATATTACACTATTTTTACAAGGGAATAACATATACTGTAAATGTAATAATAACCAGTAAATAATATAGGTGACTTGGCGGTGCGTAATCCTTGGTAAAACGTCCGACACGTATTGTCGGCCGGGGGAAGACCATGACGTCTCGTTTTGCCAAAACATAACACCAACTATATTATAATAAATAATATACATTCGAGAACGACACGAAAACGGTTTATTATATAAACAAGTGTATAGGTATGGATCGTGATTCGTGTTCGGAATTTTGTCGAACAGCACAATACTGCTATAGTATTGGGTATGCAGACATGCAATGATATTTAGTTAACTATAGTCAATAATACAGACATAACTACTATTTACTATTTTTGTTTAAAATCGAACTCAAAAACGTGACAAATAAAAAATTGAAAACAAAACGATGATGTCAATATTCGATAGATATTAAGACGGACAAAACGGTCGCGACATCTGATTCATGTTGATGGAAAATGCAGAGGCTAACCAATTAGTTGTCATTTTAGATTCTGAGTGGTGCGATGAATGTATTAATTTCACAATGATGTGTGTGTGTTTTTTAAACTTTTTTTTTGTCTGTCATTACCTTTTGGGGTATGAGAAATGCCTCAATTTTTTTCAAAAGCATCTTTTTTGGTAGGAAAATGATTCTAATTGGTATACCTACTTAGCGGAGTCAAAAGCAAAAAATTCCAATAGTTTTCAAAAGTAGAATTGAAAACAAACAAAAAATTAAGAAAAAACAAAGATTTTTAGTGTAACTCTAAAAAAAAAATAATCGTTGGCATATTCTAGCTGAATGTTTGTATGAGCAGTTTCTATGAACCATAATATTACTTATATACTCGAAATATCGAGGATGTTTGGACAAAATTACATATTAAGAATAATAATTTTAGTTATTTTGTTGTAATTTAAATATATTATTCATGGGTATATGTGTAACTTTTAGAGTATATTATTATATTTTATATATAGTTAAATTTTCAAATGTAATATTTCGGGAAAAATTAATTTAACCTACTGTTGTATTAATGTCTGTCTAATAGTAAAATAAA
Organism: Aulacorthum solani; assembly: GCA_008528875.1. NCBI lineage: Eukaryota > Metazoa > Arthropoda > Insecta > Hemiptera > Aphididae > Aulacorthum > Aulacorthum solani. The sequence continues at coordinate 22,484 of PVMI01001235.1, read as the reverse complement.
TTACTTTAATCACTTTAATATCATCAAATATACTGAGTAATATTATAAGCTGACAGATCTTTTTCGCTCAGAACCGTTTTTAGTAAATACAATAATTTTATATCATTGAATACAAATTCAACACATCCATTACAGTTACTACTCAATAACGAGGTACACTACATGCAGATACCTACTCTACAGCAAAGCAAGTTGTCCTATTTTTTTTAATAATAACCATACACGTGTGACCTTTTAATAAATATGTGTACAAATAGTCTATCATATTTATGTTAAAAAAATATCCAAAAAAATGCGGAAACGGTTGACTATCGGCAATCGCTCATGCACTAATCAGACAGTATAAATTATACAGTATTATAAGACCTATGACGACATAACTAATCAGAAATTCAATACTTTTAGTTTATTGGACACATTTTCAAGTTGAATGTTGAAAAACCTGTTTCGAAGTACGAGGGCCACAAAGTAAAAAAAGGTATTTTCAAAAAACAAGTAAAATTGTATTAAAATATAATATATAGTGTTATGTAAAACAGATTACTGAGTGTCACATTTTATTTCACTTACTATGAAATCACTATTACAACATGAGCATTAATTCATAATATGCGACTCAGCGGTCACGGTATTAACTACCAAGGCTTATTTTTACGAATACAATGAATCGCATCGATTTCCCTAAACTATCGATAAATATTATAAACTGTCGTCTGTCGGGACTAGTAATATAATCGCTAGAACTACCATAACTGTACTAACATAATATACTGTACTTGAATATTATATGAATGATTTGAATATTTAATTAACATTATTTAGTTCTACTGACGTATAGTACAATGTTTGATGGGATACCTAAAGTGTGTCTATAATTTTATATACATATTCAACACGATAGCATTGATGGGCTGATGGAACTATAGAAATAAAATAGTGTCTTTTGTGGCAATTGAGTTATTGAGCTTGAGCAAGAGCTGCATTTCACTCAAGAATGAAATTGTTTGAAATAATTTTCTGTCATTCCTCTGCCACCTTATATACCGCCGTGTCGATTTTATGGTAATCTGTAATAAAAGTTTATGGCGTTCTCCGTATCGAGATTCGTCAAATTGTTTTATAGAACAGCACGGAAGTAACCCACCTAAAAGCTATTGTTGTGTTAGACAAAACGTATCGATACATTCATGATCATGATTCGTGGCATATTTTATTATAATAATTAATCTTTTTTAAAAACATTACATTTTCCGCCCATGGGACAAAAATGATAATTTTCCGATGCATCAAAAAATGATCAAACTTTTAGTGCAGCCGTGCAGGCAGTACAAAAAATAATAAACGTTTTCCAATAATGAGCACCGGGTACTGAGTTGTATATGCAAATATGTAATAATAATGTCGCTATTAGTATAGTGTATAAAACTTACTATAAACATTATTAAAAGTGGTTTTGTTCGTAGGAAACGGGAACAGGTTAAACTGTTGAAGCGAGGTGGATAATATGTATATAATATTATATTGTGTATAATATTATGTATACATATATTGTAGTAATACCGTTGTCCACTTTATTTTTGAATCATCGAGTTTGAAATTATTATGAAGTACCTAGTTGAAAAACGTGTTTTATAGTTTATATATAGTATTAGCTGACTACGAAATACGAATGGAACTTGTCGAGAAAATACTAGGTATTCCTATGTTATTTTTTGCTCATAGTTGGGAGTATTTTTATAATTAATTTCCTACAGCGAATAATAAATAATTAAAATAATAACATTAATTTATATTTGATTAAGACATTAAGTAATAACACAATTTATTGGTTTGTTGTTGATTTTTGTGACGGAATAGTTTACCTATTTATAATTTTATACACATAATATAATTGAATGAGAAAACAAATAAAATAGGTACATACTCTGTTTAGCGAGAAAACTCACTGCTTGCTGACTAAAATTGGTTCTTCCTCACACAACACATATTATGAGTATCGGTTTCGATACCAGGGTGACGCGAGAGTACGTGCAGAATCGGCTGGGTGATCTCTTTCTGAATAGAGTATAGGCTTTAATCGTGTATGTGATGATATTCACTAACTTGAATAACGAAATTTTAAACTTAAGTTGACCAAAATAAATATTTTCAGAAAAGCTTTTAGACTTTCTTTCGCTGAAGAGCAGAAGAAACTTAAGTAAAATTTAATACAGTTTGAACTTTTTCTGTATTATTTTGTATGTCACAGCAATAATATGGATCCATAATAATTTTTAAATTTTTTAATGCAACTATAAAATATATTATTAAAAATAAAAAAACCAATTTAAATCTATTGTGAAGATATTTTATTTAACTAATTCAGGTATAGTTAAGTTGTCAGTTTTGTCTTTTACACAATGCACATGTGTAATATGTGCTTTCAAATCTACTTACTGGATTCCTACTATAGTTTCTTTGTTGTTAATATTGGAATAAATTTACATATTGCCGAATTTGAAGTGGAGAATATGAAATGTGTTCGAGTGAAAAGTTTTTTGTCATACTAATATGTTTGACGTTTGTTTTAAAACGAGTTATATGAATTTTTAATTTTTAATTATTCAAGTAATTATAAATCAAAATAAAATAAAAGTATGCAAAAAACCCTTTGATCGAACAAAGTTCGTATCCTCCACTACAAATTATAATACTATGTCAATTCGCTAATATTAATTATTACTATAAATGAGCTGTAGGATGAATCCATTAAGTATGTTTGTTATGCTTCGTATGTATAATACGCGAACATAGATACATGCGATTAATGTGGACGATGTGTTGGTGTCCTTTTAAACTTTATTACATAACATTTGCCATTTACAAAATAACTTATAAGAAAATCACATCAGTGGCCTACTCGGAACAATTTTTTATGTGGGGTAGGAGGGGGTTAGTTCTGGAATTCGTGTGACATTAACCTATAAAATAAAGAGGCATTTCAGAAAAAAAGTTTTTCTTTGATGACATATATTGTATATATTATTATAATTATATTTACAATATTATCTACATATCTTGTTATATATCTTTTTATTGTACCTACTCAATTATTTCACATTTACTAGAGAAACTTTTAAAGCTTTTCCAAAACTTTTTACGAAATGTAATATAATTGTATAAATAAATTAAGTTGATAATATTTTAACTTAAATATTTCAAGTATATTTCTTTATTAATTTGTATTTAAAAGTCATAAGTATAAAACATTTTTATCTAATAATGTAATTTTATATATTTAATTTAGCAAAACTTTGTACGTAATTCTATAGGTAGATAGCAATGTTACTATAAATTATAATTATTATTATATAACCTTATGGAAAGTTATAAATATTCATAGTAATCCTATATTATGCTTAATTAAATAAGTTGCATATTAGGTTCTATAACAGAACTAAGTTAGAGGTACCTATATAGTAAATAATATACACAATAGTCAATAATATTGATTTGTTAATATTCTTTGTTATATTGGTTTATTATATATTGAAGTCCGATACCGAATGTTATTGCTTAACTTAAAATGACTATGGATTGTTCAATATTTGTTCAATGTTATTACTGGAATATGGTTAGGTATAAGTTATAAGTTTATAACCAATGATTCGAACATAGGTTATAGGTACCTATAATATGTATTTATTTTCACTTTTATTGCATTTGCCTTCAACTAAGTGTTTATGCCCTGGACCAATAAATTTGTTTTGAATTTTTGCTGATTTAAATTTGCAGTCTATTAACCTCACTATTCTCATTTCTGCACTCACGCAATATGTCATGCAAATATACATTTTTTTGTTGAGAATATCTATAACCCAGAGATTCAAGAAAAAATGTCTATCAAACTGTTATTTTTTGACTATAGTTATTCAAATAATATATGCAAAAGGCAATGAATACATTTATGTAGGAGCAATATTTTTAATTATTAGTTAACGTTAATTGAACTCTCATCTCATAAATATATTGGCAAAATCATTTTACTAAATAAGTTATAATTTTTTTCAAATAAAAGATCAGGTTATTTGTATAATTGAGGGTTTAAATAAAGCTCATTAATGCTTGAAATTTAGTTTCAATAAGTATAATATCATTTATTTAGTTATTGCTTTACTGAATAAGACATAAGTACGGCATTAGTCAGACTATAAGAATAGTTAATTAATTATATAAATTATAAAACTAATTTTGTTCATATATTTGAAATAATTGATGTGTTGGACAGATACTAAAGTGTTCCAACTTTTGACACTATACGCTTGAAATTAATGGAACACTTTCGCATTCGAAAAAATGTTTTGAAATGAAACTTCTTTACAGAGGGCACGAAAAAAACACCGTCACGGTCGGTCATCACGGTGGGCCGTCACGACACACAAGTCTCAATGATTTGTTTGTGTATGGAAAAAAATACCTACAAAATAAAAATAATAAATATTGTGTTGCCGTGTTTATTATTTTCCATTTTTGTAAATTTAGTAAGGCAAAATTAATAAATCGATAAGTACCTATAAATAAAAATGTAGTTACCGCTAAATCACTGTTATTGAGCATTTGCCGCAGAAACTCTGTGACAAGCAGCCTGTCCAGTCATTCATTCGTTAAATTATAAAAACAAGATATTTAATTTATTCATTTATTTTAGACTAACATATTATAATCACAATATATATTATCAAATTGTATAATAGTAGTACCTATGTAATTGCCAGGTTATCGGCATTATTATTTGCTTCGCTAATTGAAGGATATTATTATTATTATTTATTTATTTACTGGTAAGAACCCAATTACACGAGATCACTAATAGTAGATACATGAAAAATATAAATATATAGTATAAGTAACAATTGGTAAAAAAAAACTAACTAATATAGTAACATTAATTATTTATAATGTTTTTATCGTTTATATCGTTTATGATTATAATATTATAAAGCAACAAATAAATAAGCAAATCTTTTATGTATCATTATTTATAAGTTATGAATATTTTATCAGCATTCAAAATATTTGGGACTCTTTAGAATTTTCTCAGCAGCATATGAACAAAAAAGTTTGAGGACCGCTGCTATACAGCGCATACAGTATTAAAGTATCGGAAACCTTAAAGGGGGTGTGGTAGTCTTATACTTCCATGTACGTGATTTTTATTCCTTATCTCCTCCTTTAAACAATTCCTAAATATGCCACGCTGAAACTAAGTTCAAATAAATACAAATGAAATTATCATTTTGTTCTAATAATTCACAAATGGTATACCGAATACCGATGATACAAATAAAAGCACAAAACGTCAAAACTTATACTTCAATGTAAAATTTAAAATATGTAAGTCTCATAATATTTTAATTCAAATCTAATATTCTATCGGTTGAATGACTGAAAGAAGTTTCATTTCATTTGCGCGTAAAAGCAACATGCACATTTTTTATAGTGTGTTGTTTTTATTTTACAGGATTATCAATATTTGACTAGTGTCAATATTTTAGTATATTTTTGTTATGCTTATGGACACTTCGCACTTATGAGTCAACTAGATAAAATTTTTAACAGAAAAATATTTTTACGTGAAACATTTGGAGAACTTTTTTAAACTAGAAAAAATTAAATTAAAAAAAAACAAAACAATATTCTAAAATTAATATATATATATATATCATTAACTTGAAAACTTAAACTCAATCCAAAACTTAGTTTCCACACTTGGTTTTTAGTATAACTATTAATGATTTAAAGTTATCGAAGGTATTAGTTAAAATATTAGTTAAAAGTTAAAATATTTATATATTATATATAATATATATATATATATATATATATCAATAACTCACTTTTAGTTTGATTTTATAGTATAAAAGAAATAGATATTACTTACTATTAATGTGAATAAGCAGTTTAAATTAGATAGAGAATATTGATTATATTACAGTACAATTAAGAAAGCATATTCAATTATAAATAATATTGATATGTTAAGAAATTTGATAAAAAAATCTCTGAATCATAGCCATTGTTTTATTATTACACAAATGTGATAATATATTCATTCACGCTTTGCATCTCGGTGATTAACTATGTATAAAATATCGTGTTTAGTAAAACTTTCAACTGTATATCTATTTGACATATTTACTTAAAAATAAATTAGAATTTAGAATTGTATTGTATTAATCGTTATATTATTATGTTGGAGTTTATATTATATCTAAATGGACAAGAATAAATTAATATTTAATGAGTATTAAAGTAATTTTATTTCTTTTATTAAATATTGATAAGCTGATGACTATGTGAAGAGATAAATAAAAATAAAATAAAAAAGATAAGTGCAAAACAATAAAGAAAATTGTACTTTTTAAGGTCACATTTAGGTATTTAGCAGATATAATATGACTCATTGATTCTTAGATACCTAATAATTAATAAATAATACCTTAAAATATTAGCTACTATATAATTTATTAATAAGTTATTATAACCGCGTAAAAAGCATTATATCAATAGGTATTTTGAAACTTACTTTTGAATAATATAAAAATAAATAAATCAATAAAGAGACAATAACCTATTACCTACAGGGCTTAAACATTTTGTAATTGGGTTACAGACTATAGACTAAGATTAACATTTTAAGTGATTGCTGCAACCACTTTATTTTTTAAATTGTATATAATTAAAAAATTACTTTAATAAAACACTAATATTTGTTTGTACCTACCTATTTAATATAGATTTAATGTATAAAATACAGATTGGTATACGTAATATATAATATAATAGTTAATCTAAAACAAAATAAATGTTCACGTTCAATATTCCCGCTGCACAATTTATACATAGCCACACAGATCAATGTGAATATATATTATATGTGAATATAATAATATCAATAGACCAAAAATTCAAACTTTCCTGTTCGTGAATGCAGTTTTAACAAGCGGAAATTGCTTTTAATAAATAGGAAATGTCTGTTATAATAGCTTATATCGTATTTACTATTTTAGTAACTTATAAATTATTATAAATTAGTATACTCATTACTCAAGTATAAAATAATTGTTGGCAATTTTTATTATATTTAACAATCGAAGGATGTGGTAAAAGGACACTACATAGTTTGTATTATATAGAGTCATAGTGATATCGACCATTATTTATGAGTCTTTATACGACTCGTATAAAGTGAAAACAGAATGAGAATGCATTTTTTTTAAAATGTAATTTACAAAAAAATCAAGAAAAACATATTTAAGTAAATAGATTGTTGGCGATATCGTCTTGCGCTGTTTAAGGTCTTTTATAAGATCAATTTGAGACACAATTTTTATTTTGGGTTTTTATAGCGGGCGGTCCGCAACTTGGAGAACACTATTTCAATCTATAAATTTAAAACATCATTTTTTCGTTGTGCGTTTTCGAAACGTAATAATATTATAACTTTACGACCGAGTCTTGCGTTATTATCATATATATTATGTATTGTGTATTATGTATAATGTGTATACTGTCATCATAATAATATGTAGATAATGAAATATAACATTAAACATTACATTATTATTCTAAACGAATTTTTAACGTTTTGACTCGATAGTCGATTCTTATATAAATATATAATACCTAGAAATAAATATATGTATAAAGCTATTATGTATACATCTATAAGTAGGTGTATGTCTCGCAGTCGCAATCAAATTATATCGGAGAAATAAAATAAGAAAAATCGATTTAAACATTTCATGAGCACGTCTAGCGGTCGCCCCGCCGATAAAGTCAATGGGGGTGGCAAGATTTTTTTTCCAAACTCAAATTAGCAGGAGCTCAGACAAAAAATAAAACCCATGCCATGCCTGCAGCAACGGTAGCGGCGGTGGACTGTAGGAGACGGTGTCCCAGACACGGGAATTGGCGGGCGATGAGGTCGGAGAGGCGGAGAGGGTGGTTAGTCGGTTTTTTTCCAGTCAAACGCCAACGCATTAATACACACTTTTCTTTAAGGACAACGTTTTCCCAGTGCGAGAGGAGGCAACGTCATTTTCCGCCACCGCCACAGCCGGTCAACTCACAAACTCGCCACTGGGAGCGCAGCCGGACCTCAGTCGGATCGAGAGACGGCGGCGGCTACGACGACGACGGGAACGACTACGACAACGACGACGGAGCGCCTGGCACACACACAGCCGCGTCGGTCGAAGGCCCGGGAGTTGCCAGTCGTCCGCCGTTCGTGCACTACGTCGTTTCTCGTCGTCGTCGCACGCGTCCGCCGCGTCCTGCTGCCGAACACACGCACACTCACCCAGTCCCCCCACTACCATCCCCTCGCGAACCCATCAAACGGTCGCGCGGCGCCGCGCCGCCCGCCCCTTATCAGCGCCGCCGACGTCTCTCCCGGTGGGCACGTCGTCGTCATTGGTTTCGGATTTTTCGACTCGTCAACACGAATCTTCTCTCCGTTGACCGTTTCCTTTCCGCGTCGCCGATGCCATAATCTTCTCCCGACGTTTCCCGTACGCCGTCACCGGCGCGCTCGCCGCGTGCCCACAACACTGTCGGTATTTATAACATTATTATTATAATATACCCCTACCGTGTCCTTATCTCGCAACCATTAAATAATATACGTACCCTACCTGTATTTACACGCACTCCTGACCCAATTATACGTGGTACCGGAAGATCCTGGACACAACGTCGTCGTCTTCATAACAACTTTCCGTGAGTACCTATACCGTCTCTAGTATTATTATACCGACCGATTTTCTCACTAATATTATCATTAATTCTTATTATAATTATTTATTACTACTACTATTAATATTGTTGTCTTGTATTGTACCAATAACAATAGCCTCGACAATAATATACAGATTGTATTTGTATTTTTAATGTTTGCCGATCTTTGTTAAGTTATTAGGTACTTACATTTGGAAGAAGTAGATACCATAGTGTAGATACTTAATATAGAATATTTAAAAATTTGAATTCTTAACGTTTATCTTACGCGCAGCAATTATACTGACCGGTAGGAACATAGGACTAAAACCGTTAAGTTGGAAGGCGGGAAGGCATTCATATGTTTTATTAGAGCACGTGTTGACAGTTGATTATATTATGGAAAAATGTAATTAAATCTCGAACAAAATTTGCCTATAGTAAATTTTATTCTGGTTTAAAATAAAAAAAAACAATTTTGGTTTTTTATTTTTTTTATTTTGAGTCTTCAGTATATACTATAGCTGTACTATAGCTCGACAATTATATAATTAACGACTTAACAAGCAATATACTAGATATTCTTATGATACTTAAAGTAACCAAATTTACAGAAATAATATACAAATACTAAACAATTTTGGTTATTGTATATTTTTAACATTTTATGAGCTTAAGGTTAAAAACGCTTAACTAGTCGAGAAAGAATTATCTGCTACGTATTACTTTAGAATATTTCGGTTTAAATTGTTAATGCAAACAATCAATTAATCAATACCTCTGTAGGTAAGAATTATTAATTATTCAAACTGTGTGTTTTGGTATTTTGTACTAGGACATTATAATAGATATTAATCAAAAAGTTACGTAAATATCTCGATTAAATTTAATATATTGTATTGGTACCCAAATAATAATAAATTATTACTCTGTATCAGTTAACAATAATGTGTAAATATAATATTATTTTTCAATTGTTTATATTAACGTCATTTCCGGGTATTTTTACAACTGATGCAAGTTTAATCCAGATATAAAATATAAATACTTAAATTGTATACACATTACTAAAAATAGATACAGTGAAATACTCACGCATGCAAACGGCTTTGCTACTATAACAGCCGTTGAGAATTTCTATTATTTTGTTTTTTTTTCAATAATTTACCTAAGAATGTTTCAATAATAAATTTAAAAAATAACATTATCAGCTATTGCACAAAGATTTCGGCACGTGTTCTATCTTTATAATAATGTACTAGCTATTAGCTAACAATATTATATATTATCATTAACACTGACAAATTTGTGCAATTATAAGACCGTGGCTTACATTTTATCATCCAACCTACAAATTGTACTATTGTAATTTGGTACTAAAGTGCTTAATAGATAGGTCTTTGGCCAAAATTCTAAAAAACGCCGTGTAAATCCATACACTGAATGAGTTTTTTTGAATAATAACCATATTATATATTATCAGATTCTGCTGTGATCATGAGAGGAGATCCCCCTACCCGCCCCGGGTAAACGTATTCAGATTTATTTCCCGAAACATTAATATTATGGAAGGCATCCGATTTTAAAAATTATTTTGACGAAGATGCGTGACTGAAAGGAAATAAATACATTTTTATTAGTTTATATTTAAAATTATAATAGATTAAATTGAGTTAAAACTTGTAGCCGCTTTTAAGTTATAATCAACAATCTAAATTCCGATATATTTTATGCCTTTTAGGTAAAATGTTCAACTCAATCACTACTCATTTTAATCTACTTGAACTTTCAATAGAAAAAAATAACTTTTTAAAATTAATGTATTATTTTTTACCTGTGAAATCGTATTAATTTTGTAATAAAGGTTTAATTAGATCTAAAGTTTTTACAACTTAATATTTGTTTTATTTGTTATATGTATAATGTTTACTTTACACAATTATATGAAAATGTATCATAATATTATAAAATATAATAATCAGAGTGATACTTAAAGAAGTTCTATAATATAGTATATAGCGAGGTATATAGGTACTCATATTCGTCAAAAAAACTTAAATACTTTTTAGTTATCAGCTTTTCTTGTTTTTACGCTTCATTTAATATTCTAAATTTATAACGCCTAACAAACTATAGCTAATTGGCTTATTTATTATGAAGTTATGGAATATTTAACAAAGTTTTATAATAATTTTATTCTTGTATTTTTACCCTTTTATCCTATATTTTAAGAAAAAAGTTCGAAAGTAATTTATTACGTTTATGCTCGATTTATTTTTATGAAAAAAATATTAATGTTTTCTAATAAATACATTTTAACATAGAAATAAGAATCTATTGATTTGTTTGGACTCTGTAGAAGATTCTTATACAACGGACTACAGCCAGACAAAATAACATTTATGTTTAATTTTTCACTTCTCATCTATAAAAATTAACATAATGTAGCGTAAACGTTTTATGGATTAACTAAGACTTACACAACAACGTGGGATTAGTTTGGGTTGAATACTGCCCAAAGAAAATATAATTACTAAACGTGTTTTAAATACTAAAATAATAATAATTAAAGTTGTATGGAATCTGATTATTTATGTGCTAATATGAATTTGAGTTAATAAAGTTGTGAATTGTCATACTATAATTTGATAGTTAATAATTATACTGGTATTTTCGTATGCTGGAGATTAATAATTTAGTTTTATGTTGTGTATACATCTTAATCGATTATAATAATTGTTCATTATTTTATTTTATATAACATAATTTTTAATGCAGTTGATATTTATAATGGCGATATTATAATATGTATAATATGCATTTATATTATACTATATTAATAATTCTTGATTATCCGTAAGGTGATATTATTGTTCATTGATAAAAAAAAAACATTTTTTTCTATTTGATATTTAAAACAAATTGTTAAGTTTAGGGTTTTAAAATAATTATACGGTATGAACTTAGGATTGATACATTTTTATTAAATAATATAGTATGTTAAATTAATTATATTTTTCAATAGTAAATAAAACTCTTAAAAAATATAAAAATGTATTATAATTTATAATGCCATTATAATGTCATTATATTACTAATATTATTTGGTTAGCTGAAATTTGTATACTTACATAAACCAAGGTCAACTTATAATTAGCTGTTATAATAATTCTACTACGATGTTATAATGATCGTGACACTAAATTTTATCACTGCAATTGTTCACTAAATTGAAATTTAGTAATTAACTGAGATAGGCACATATTTTGGTACTTTGATTTTAATTTAATTTGTAAGATGTAGTAACAGATAGTATTTTCTTTGAGGTTTCCGGTATGTCAATATGCCATGCTAAACAAACTCCCTACACTCTATTATAATTTTAATTAATAGTTAGGTAAAACTCATATTTTATTTATTATATATAATTATATTGTATCATAATTCTATAAAGATAAAAAATATATAAAACCAACTTACAAATACAGATAATATTCTCGATAATATTCTTACTAAAAGTTTGATATTATCACTACTCAATAAATATTAAGGCTTACAACACAAAATTGGTTCTGCTGGCCTCAAATTTTTGCTTGGTTGTACGTTTGTAAGAACACATGTAACACATGTAATTATTGTGTCCTCTTAAGAACATAAAACATATTTTCTTTAAAATGTACCTACCGAGGTATTTAATAATTTAATTATTTTAAGCTAAATTTTTTCACATTTTGTGAAAAAATTCCTGAAATATAATATTATAAGAAGTTAATAGAATTTGTTATTTTGGGTCGTTGTATCCGTCCTATATTCCAATTCATATAATAGGTATATAATATATATGTATAAACTCACTTATCTTGGGCCGTCAACGATATTATTGTTATCTAGGTAGTATACGTAGTACATTATTAAATAACAATGTATACTCCTGTTGCTGGAAATCTGTACTCTAGGGAGGAAGTAAAGGCCTTTCTTTATCGTTGTCCTTTAGCGGCTATCTATATTATACTGTCTATAAATACTGATTTCTGTTTATTGTTGTTCGTGATTCACATTTGCTTTTTCTTAAATGCCTAATGTTTATTTTCTTTCCGAGTGCAATTATAAAATAATCTACACTTTTCTTGTTTGAAACTCAGTTAAAGTATCATATAAATAAAATATTGAGAATGAATGGAAAATGAAAACGCAAAATGGTATAATTTAATTTTAGGTTATATCGAATGACTAATAATACCTATCCTATGATTTTAAATTTATGATTAAGCTAATTAAAATTAAAATGTATCATCACAAATTGTTGGAATAATATCAATCTTGAAGAAATATTCTTTTTTTTAAATCATTATCTAAAATTCGAATTAGAGTAACTAAAATTATTATAATGAAAAAAAAATGTTTCCTGCACCATTTGAGTTGAATTTTTAACTAAATTAAAAAACTACGATTGTGTAAATAAATACAATTTATGTTCAAAAATTGTTTTACTAACAAATAACAAGAACATACTATACCGATGTATTAATAACTAAGCTATTGTTCATTATACTTTATGCTATACATTTTATTTTAAGTGATTTCTTATCTTAAAATGAAATAGTTCAAGGAACATGGCAGAAATTATGGATTTATTCTAAACAAATTGGATTCCTATTATTTTAAAGCAATCAATTGGTCTAATTACATTTTCAAAACTTTTGATATATTCCCGATCATAGAATATGTTCTATGCAATGCACGCGTATTTTAACTAAAAGTTTAAAATTAAATATATTGTTATGATATTATTTTAATAGTTGAAACATTGTTTATTTTTGTTTATGTAATTATGTGTGTTGATAAAAATGTTAATGTAACTAAATATACATAATATTAATATGTACCTATAATATATTTATTATTACTTTTTATGAACATCATAATTAATATTTTAAATTATTTTCTGTAACAACCGCTCAGGGTTTAAAATGTATTGTAAGGAATGGTAAAATGTTATAATAATTATTGTACTGTAATTATAATTGCATTCCATGGTTTTCAAATTTCAATTGTTGTTCTAACGAAACCTGTTCGGAACAGGTAGTGAATGATAAGTTTTTTTTACATTTATTATGTAGGTTTTATATCACGGGAAAAGATACTGTAATAACAAAATAGTTTTTGCCAAGGACAAGCCACCATATTTATATAAGGACCACTGTAATATTACCATCACTAGTTATCTTATTTTATCATCCAAGTAAATTTTACATATCGGACAAATAGTAGTTATTTTGGTTTTGGAAATCACGTTTAATTTTTAAATATAGGCCAAGTGTTACCAGTTATTTTTTTTTTTTTTGACAACGTGTTTAATGTATGAAATATATATGTATGTATGTACACAAGGTAAAATTTAAACAAATAAAGTGAAAAGTGCAATGAATTAAATTATTGCATACCTACTTACTTGTTAAAACTAAGTTCAATTGATAGAATGAATTATTTTGCCAATTTAAACAATTTCGAATTGTAGTTGAAACGACTTACCTATTGTATATATTTTCTCTCATTGAAATTATCAATATCGAATGAATACAATAAAGTAATTACCTTAAATAAATTATATTTTTTTATTGGATTACCTTCAGGATTGGTTTATGACCCAATAATATTTTATTTAACAATTTGAATTAAAATAACAAGAATTCTACTATTCTACAATTTATATCATAATATGTCGTATGGTTTGATATAAA
>PVMI01001199.1:0-10208 GCA_008528875.1 Aulacorthum solani | reverse complement strand
TTTTTCGTCTTGTCGAGTGTATAATATGCGCAAATGTTAAACATTATCTAAATAAAATACTTGATTATATCCGTAATTACGATATTCTTAAAACTCAGGGTTTTTGTAAACCGTTATTATTTGATTAAGTTTCTTCACTCCAAATTTAACATGTTATATAGGTATCTAATGTACATTTTTCAATTTTTGTATGGCCAGACAGTAAATAATTTATACTTGTATTTACTATTCAGTAGTCAGTACATACCATGCATGGATTTTGTGGGTTCGTTTACAAACATGTCAGTATTTGCCGCGGCCGGAGCTGTTTCACGTGCGTTGATTGTCGTTACTTTTTTGGTCGTTGCGTTGTAAATACTCATTATAAATCCGCCACCAACGCCCATTTGCTGTGGACAAACGGCACCATCGCATAGCAAGGTCGCTATAGCTGCATCTATTGCATTTCCACCTCTAGACATCACATCCCTATTTCAAAAACAAAAAAAAAACCAATACATTGTAGACATGCTATGGAAATACCTACTGCAAAATTAAAATGTAAGGTACTAAAGTAAAAATAGGAAGCAATTGTCCGGGATTTTTGTTACATATTATTCTACGATTATATTGGAGTGTGTTTTAAGGACGATAACATACTTTATGAGAGGATATTTTTTTACTAAGATTTCAAGTAAGTATTTTTACAAGCAAGTATTTTTGCTTATCATTAATAATTTGTGATTAATTGAAAACTTGAAAGTGATGATGATTATACAATTTTAATATAGTTTATATTGTTATTTAAAATACAAAATGACCAACTGGTGTGCTTATCATAATATTAAATTTTGATAAAAATGCTATAGGTAGTCGTATTAAATGTTCAATAAAATGTATATTACACTCCGATTTGAGAGCAAGGTCCACCGTTAGACACAACGCCGACCTTTTTGTACACTCCCATTGGCAAACTGGATGGTGGTTGAGGGTATTCCGGGTCCTGGATTTCATTTTTGACTATGTACAGCGAATAAAATATGAAAAACACTGTAGCGATGGTCATCAATACCACTAGTCCAATAAAAAAGCTGCATCGTTTTGAAGGCAATCTAAAAAAAAAAACACAATATCGTTTGTCGTTTAGAGATTGCAACGGTGATGTATTTATAATATTAGGCATCGGTTGCTAGAGTACTACATAATATAGTATTAAAGAAAAATTGACGACGCGTCATATAATATCGGCAGCTACAAGGAAAAACTAGGTACTGTTAGGAAAAAATCACAGCACGCTATTAGATATTTTTACTCGACAAATGATGTTTATGTTTTTTAATATGTTTTAGCTCTAGAAATAAAATTCAATAAAATGAAAATATTTTTTTTTCAGGATTTTTTTTTTTAGATACTTACATAGCTACCTAATTGTTCAATTTATTTTCAAAAATTTAAAACAAAATTTAAATACGCAAACTTACATTAACCTAATATTTTACTTTGCACATTAAGTAATCTGAGTACCTATTAAAATAGATATGTTTTTCGGATAGTTTTGTTTTTTATAAACTATTTTGCGCTACAGTACTTATAACCTAACTAGATTGCCCCTAGCAACCCTATTATAGTATATAACTGGCGTAGCAATCTAAAAACAAAAAATGGTTTCATATAATAAATATCATTAAATGATAGTTATATCAGTAATTAGGTAGTAATACATTTTACTAGCTAAATAAAAACTACCAAAAAAAGAGTAAAATAAAATAAATGCAATTTAAAATTATAGTCTATATTATAATATGAGACGACGTAGTTCATCCATTTGAAGTGTGAAGCGTGAAATGTGTTTATTATTTTTTTTTTTTTTAATAGCCTTTTCATTCAATGTGTTATAAAATAATAGAATAATAGAACAATATTAATGAATTTAGAAAGAAGAAAACAAAAACAAAAATAATAAATGACAGATGAACAGATCCACAATAGGCCTTTCAGTGTCCGTACTTAAGCTATGCTTGAAAATTAACATTATAGGTATTAATATTTTGAATATTTTGGTTTTCACCTATATGATAACACATTACGAAAAGCAATTTGTTAAAAACAGTCTTGAGCTAAGACGCTAGGCGGCTATATCGTGTACTTAAAAAATATCTAAGATAGTAAGACTAATCATAAACCAAATAGTAGTTATTATTATGTTTCATACTTAACTATTAAAATTGTATTAAAAAAAAAAATAATTATTGCATTATATTTTTACATTTTGTATAATAATTTCTATCAAAGTCAACTATGCAAACTTACTTGATGATCATAATGCTGATTTTTTTCTGAGAAGAGTTTATCAATAAATGGTATGAAATTAAAAATTAACTAAGTTATGATAGCAATAGTTATAACGAATATTTTGGTGCTTCTAATCAAGTTAAATTACTGACGCCTGCACGATATGCGTATGATAAAGAAATTTACTCGGAAACTAGGTACCGAAATTAAAGTTAATGGTGTAGATATGTCTATGGTGTAACTAACCAACTGAAATTATATATGCATTTATATATTTAAATTTAGGGAGGTACTTGATATTTATTGGACAATTAAGTCATAAAACAGAAAATCTGATGGATATTGAATAGTAAACAATAGAAGCGAAAATGGTATAATTAACAATGTAATCACTACAGATTTAAAAATTATTTATTATATTATATTATAGATCCTATTGTCTATACCTTCACATAATTTACTTACAAAATAATAAAATGAAACTACTTAACTACTTCCTTATCATAGGATAATCCGTAGTGAGTCTTACTATAATAAAAGTAGGTATGCATAACACTATACAAATGCCTAAAGTACTTGATTCTTACACAAGATATAGTGGTAGACATAGACGAGTAAAATACTTGATACGGCGATAATCGTGGCCCGTGGCATGAACCTAATCGTATTTCAAATATTTTATTATGATCCATTTCATTTTAGATTCCGAGGGCAGCGATGAATGTATTGATTTTACAGTGATGTGTGTTTTTTTTCAGTCATCAACTTTTGAAGCAGTAAAAATGTTTCGATTTTCTACTTCAGCATCTATTCTGGTATAAAGTGATTCGTTTTATTGTTGGTAGCTTTCGAGTTTGGTGGGTTAAACGTAAAAAATTCCCAATAGTTCTCAAAAGTATCGTGAAAAACAAAAAAAAAAATTAAGGAAAAAAAATATTTACTCGAACCCAGTTTTCAACGATACAGCTTAACTCAAAAATGAATAACTATAGATACTTTAAGTGTTAACTAAATATCTATAAGAAAATTTTTCATACATGATCAAATTTTCAAAATATTGTAACTCTTTTTGAGCATGAGAATTTTTCGTTTTTTCTTTTTTTGCTATAAATAACGATAAGACATTTTCGCTGGGACAATAAGCTTCAAAATTAAATACTTACAAAATTCAGCAAAGTCATAAATATTTGCAAATTATTTTGTAGACAGAAATGTATAAAATGTTCAGTTTTCATTGCTAGGAATTGAATATTTTACAAAGTTTTTCATAAATAGCTCATAGTGAAATCTAAAATTTAAAAATATATAAACAGTTTTTTTTAGAAGTTTTCAGTCCAAATTTGAACGAAATTAGATATTTAAATGAAGAATAACAATTTTTGTTACCTTGTTGTGATTTAAAAATATTACTATTTTGTACTTGATGGTTTATTATTAAATTTTATTCACACTTACACAACAATATTATTAAATGCAATATTTTTGGCAAAAAAAAATTCAACCCTCTAATATCTAATAGTATCTAAGTTACTTTAACTGTAATATCAGAAAACATATCATGAAAAATAAAAATATGTACTTGACATAAGCTGATGGTCTGTCTTCGCTCAAAATCGTTTTTAATATAAAATGATTTTATATCATTGAATTCAAACTTAATACATCCATTGCAGTGGCCAGTGACCCACATGACACCTATAATGTGCAAGAGAGTGGTACCCACTTATCCACCTTTTTTAAGTTTACTACATGTAATGTTTATTATACACTGATAAATAATGATCATCGTATGAATGTATAGCATTTTGATTTAATCCTATTTAAATTTCAAAAATGGTAAATGACCCCACGTCCTTGTAAAGTCTTATTGAGTCATTACTTTTTTAGAGTGAAGAACTAATTTTGTTCACGCAAACATATGATCTCCGAAATGAGTCCTTTAACTATATCATGCAAATTTGAAAGCTTCTGTCAAGCACACAATGTCAGTCAAATTCCAAATTGACATTAGAAAAGTCGTCTAACGTTCGAAGAATATAATCTAATATAATACTGGAACCAACTGGTAAGTACAAATGGATTAAAATATAGATTTAATTTGTTACTAATAACTTTTATGACAGTTTGTGCATATTATAATCAAAGCTCAAATTGGACGTGGGTGGAGATCTTTTATTAAAAAAATAATTTGTTTAGCGTATCTTAAATAGTATAATATTTTATTGAGAAGGTACAGTTTTTTAAAAAATGATTTCCAACTTTGATATAAATTTTTTATATCATTGTACCTATATAAGTACAGTAAATTATAAGTTATTCTGGCAAGTTGGAAGACATTCTACACTAGTCCTGGAAAGCAAACGTCTTCTACATATATATAGCTATTATAAAATCTATTTGGACTTATTTCTTACAATAATGTTGACGCTGTGCTAGAAAATCCAATATCGAAGTAATTCAACCTTATACTTAGCCTCTAATATAATATAACAGTCGTTAGGTACTCAATTTTACATTTAAATAGAATTGCTTAATTGGCTTAAATAACAAATAATAATACAATACAGAAAATTATATCCAATCATACTAATTATTTATTATTTGTAACAAATAGCAACCCTTCATAATTAAACTAAAAAAAAATTCGATTTTCATGTGTACAAACAAAATTCATGTTTGAGTTACCTACCCTTCAGATACCTATAATAAAGGTTGAAAAATACTCTTTAAGCCTGCTCCAATACTCAAGGCATATATGAGTAAACTTTTGCCTCAATTGATCAAGAGAAGTTAAAAAAGTTACAAAAGTTATGAATACGATTAATATAACAGAATACACTCAAGAATTATATATGTAATAATATACAATTATTGTATTATACATTATGTATTGATGACCTTTGGTAATTTAAATTTAAAAACTGCATGTAAGTACTATAATTTATTAACTTTGATAAATTAAATACATTGTAAATTTAATTAATGGTAAAAATTATCACTTATCAAATTCATAACCTTCAGATGAACTGAGACTGAGATAGGTAACAATGTACTGAATGATGGTCCTCTATTTTCACAATGACACAAAAAACGAGCCATCTCAAATGCGAGTAACTCCATTATCGGAGGCTTTGTTATTGAACACCTGACTCAATTGTACATTTTGTAATGGTAACATTCATTAAATTTAAAAATAAAAATATACACAATTTATTTTATATTTTATTTAAAGTACATTAATTGGAGTGTTTAGTTATGCTGAAAAATTTACAAATTCAAATCTAGCTCCCTAATGGTTAGATTGAGTTAAATCACTGTAATTTGTAATAGACTATAATTTTAACAAATAACTTTGTTTTCGGGCTGGCTACTCAATAAAATATTTCTGACTGATTTTTAGTAAGGTTTTCGTTGTCATGGTTGCTTATCAACAAAAACATATTTATGATTCTCATAGATTTCCCTTGTGGAGGAAAAATATCGGGTAGCGTTGATTTGGTTTTTTTGTTATGTCATATCACGATCTTTTATTTTGTCACTGATTATTGTGTTTTTTTCAATGGTGTGGGCAGGGGTGTGACCGAATCTCTCCACCGCACTGTGTTGGGAAATCTATCTTGACCTCCCCCCCTCTCAAAAGGAAAATTATTATATACGCCACTGGTATATGTGTATGTGATACAAATCATTACCTGCCACATAATATTATGTTTAAACTACATACTATTACTATTGAAATTCCTTATATTGTATCATATCATTTGACGAGTAGTTGTATTCTGTGTTAGATATAGGTAATATATTGTGTGGAAATGGACAATGAACAATGGACAATGGATGTACTTAATGTCGTAAGCTAATTATTTAAACCACGGATTATGGGATCTCAGTGGCTAAGCCACGATAACGTGTGCCAATAAGTATAATTATGTGTGTGATTTTGTTAGAGAATTATAAGAGTTGCCATATGATACAATTGTGATTATAATTTTGTGTACTGTAGATCCTATATAAATAAGCTTCTACTTCAGTTGATTACCCATCACCCTATTATTGCAATAACAATATTGACTGACATAATAATTATGATGGATATACTTAAATGATATATAATAACCCGTATCGAATAACTAAGCTCACATAATACAAGGATCATTTTCTAATACATTTAAATAAGAATAACAATAGGTAGTGCATGTATCTGTCACAGCATGAAATAGGTTCTACAACAATTGTGTACCAAGAGATAACCTAATCTAATTTAACCCAGAGATTAGAACATATTTTTTTAAAAACCAGTTACAACTTTCAGCTGGTTAAAGCCTTGGTCTTTCGTCTTAATCAAAACTGAAAGCCATAGAGTTTTAAATTAATTATTTGAAAAACTCAAACTAAAACCGTTAAAATTAGTATTGGTTTCAGCTTTCAACTTTCAACTTTCAGTATTTCACAGCCTTTATAGCACTATATTAGTTTGGTTGCATTACATTTTCATATTTAGTATTTAAGCAAATAAATTTAAAAATGTACAATTCTTGATGAAATAAACCTTATCCAAATTTAAGGCGAATCAATTTGTAATTTTGGTTACATCTCGGTTACACATCCAGGAAGTATGTTTTACACTATTGTACCTATAAGGCTCATTCATAAACATCTTGGTTTTTACAGACAATTGCACATGGTAAGTTATTGGCTCGTTTGAAATCATTTTATTGTTTAATATAGTGTAAAATCACCCATAACAAAAATTAAAGAAAATTATATTTTGGAGAGTATGACTTATCGATTTGTCAAAATTTTGTCTCCAAGCAATTTAAACATAGTTTATATTGACAAATAAATATTTTATTTTAAAAGTCGAATGCAAAGTCAAATAATAATAAAATATAAAACTAAAATACTGAGAGTTAAATTATCTAAAATATTATTTTCTATAGACATTTTTGTTCAATTTGATTTTACTCAAAATTACTAAAAAATGATAAAAAACGGTTTTGCGTAAAGTGTTTGATCTTTGTTGCGAGTATGTCTTAGAGGGAAAACAAATATTGCGCTGACATCTTCTTCAAATGTTAGGTTATTAAAAAAGTAATTTATTAGATTAATTTTGCAATAAAAATTTTCTAAGACTCAACACATTGAAATGTGTCAAAATGTTGTTCTTCCGCTCTCAAATAAAATGTATCCACGAGTACATTATTCTTAGCGAGAAACTAAAAAAATGTTAACTATGTCAAAGACCTTGGTATGATTTTCCACCAAAATCTGATGTTTTTGTCCCATATAGATCAAATCTATTCCAAAACACTAAAAAATCGTGGTTTCTAATTAGGAATACAAAGAATTCTCTAACGAAGTCGGTCTAATAACACTTCATGTTTCAATTGTTAGACCATTACATTGCATCGTATTATGAAATTTTATGCAAATAGGTTTGGCTGAATCACTCGAACGTATTTAAATAAGATTTTTGAGATATATTGGCTATAAACTTTAACGTATTACTGGTGATCCTTCTGCATCCTTATCTATACCTCTAACTACGATTTATGGGAGTCTCCACTTGAAATGTCTGGGCAAAAGACGACGACGCAATGATATTTGCTTCATGCCCCAACTGGTAAACGGAACTTTATTTTGTCCTCAGCTTTTGGATATAGTACAGTTTCATGTCCCTCAATACTTCTCTCAGTCCTGTCTAACCTTGTCTATAAAACACCACCGAACATCATATGATTTTAATAACCCAATCGATCACATTGCACTCGAATGCAATCGATTAGAAAACTTCGACATATTCAATATAAAAAGCCTGTCATCCCTAAAATTATAAATTTATGAACCTATTTTTATACACATTTCTTTTTTCATGTATCATTTTAGTTGTCATTGCAAATGTTATTACCTAATTAAATACTTTAATATTAATATGTTCTTTGTATACAAACCGCCAATTTATGTATTCTTATAAGGTAGGTACTATTGGCCTAAATAAACAAATGAATGAATAAATTCTATATTACCTAGTTTATAAAACTGACAATTTTAAATGATTGGTATATTAAAAAGTTTTAAACCCGATTGTGGTCATAAAATTGTCTTTACTAGGTAACCGACTAGGTATTTGATGATTGATTCCAATTTCTTAATAACCGAATTAGTTATATAATAATATTACATATTATGAAATATGCAGTGTATGATGTGTTATTTTTAATTATTGTTGAATGTTCTTACTGAATATTATTATCAGTGATAATTTATAACTTAAAGAACATAAATAACAAAGCTGCATATCATATTGTACAAAATACATGAGTTTTAAGTGAATATTTATTATTTAAAATATCATTGTGACATTGTAAATATTTTTTTTGATTATTGCAATAATTAGATTTTAAAACATAACCAAAGCAAGTACATCTTAATTAGAATATGTGCACAAGAAATTAACTAAAACTAAATCTATAAAGTCAATATCCAGATATGTTCCCTTGTTGTCTGAAATCAGACATCGCCGTTATTATTCCTTCAGGTGTCTTGAAAATTCCTGTTACAGCCGATTTATTTTTTCTCATCATTCTTCTCAATTTGTGGCCAACATATTTAAGTTTTTCAACAACAGGCTGTAAATTAACAATACCCAAAATATGAGAGCATGTTTATAAATTACAATGCATATACATAAATTAATTTAACTAATGGATATAGTCGACCTTAAGTACTCCGTATTCGTAATCGACCTGCATAGGGATCAACTGATGGTATAATCTTGGTTCTTCAATCGCTTCTTTTAGTGTTTTATTATACCATAAAACGAGTGCAGATACCTAGGCATAATGTAAAAATCCAAAGTTACAAGATGTAAACAAAAATTAATTTAAGTGCTATAAAGTAATATTTCTATAGGGTATAAGGGCATCATAGCAAAAATTATTCGTACTTATTAAACCTAGGTACATGATGTATATTATTTAATTAAGAAATCGTCGTACCCACTGTGTTTGTGAAACGAAATAAGTAGATTTTAACTGACCGACAATATGCGTGATTTTCTGTTTCGGCTATCTTATTAAATATATAATATTAACTTGAAATATATGCGGGTATAATGCTGCAGTTAATGCTTGCAGCGATCAATTTATAATTCAAATTTAAGCCACCATTTAACTAAATAGATCATAGAAGTGTTAGTTTTTTCCTTAATTTTTAGTGGTAGATTATGGATATTTGTACTTCAATTGACTGAATACAACTGAGAAAAAACGTTAGTATAGTAAAAATTAGGTAATTTTATGATGTCGACTCACGTATGCAGTCGCGAGTGGGATTTTTGATCCTCCAGCGCCTCCTATGACCAAAAGTACGTCCCCTTTGGAATCGGTTATTACCGTAGGACACATGGAAGACATTGGTCGTTTATAAGGTTGTATAAGGTTAGACAGCGATGGTGGAAACCCATAAAAATTATTAGAGCCTGGTGTTGAGAAGTCGTCCATTTCATTATTAAAAATAATTCCCGTACTTTCTGATACAAAACTACTACCGAATCTAAAAATAAAATAATATTTAATTTAATACAATCATTGAATTAATCCGAATCATAATTGTATTTATATCAAATTGTAATATAAAATGATTAATATAGTATAGTACACTATTTATTAAATTATGGTTGATTTTTTATAAGTAGGTTATCAAATCGCCGACATTTTTTTACATCATACCTAGCTTTAAGTTATAAATTTAAGTTCTAGTTTTAATTGAAAATTTCAAATAATGGTTAAATTATTATTATTATGGGAATTCCAACGAATGGTCTTTCTATTTTATTTTATTTAACGTCTATATCAAAATGAATAATAGACACTGCTTCCACCAAAAGTCTTTTCATTTAATCATTAAGGATATCAAGTATCGAATGATAATAAACT
>PVMI01001194.1:7189-20085 GCA_008528875.1 Aulacorthum solani | reverse complement strand
AGACCAAGTCTATTTCATCCATAAAATTTTAAAAAAAAAATCTGTTTTATATACGGGGTGATTTTTTAAGTCTACTCACCCCTATTTTTCTCTCTAATAGAAAATGCATTCAAATTCTAATTTTTAGAATTCTTAAGTAGACCCAAAAATCATACTTTTTAATTTATGATATTTTTTATACTACTTAACGAGTATCCTGTGGCTATACAAACTTCTATTTTTTCAAATGAAAAACCACCTTTTTTACTAAAAACTATTTAGAGGATGATTTTATTTGAAAATGTTGATGTATCTAAATCAAAATTCAAATGAGTAGTTTCTGAGTTACTAAAAAATGTGTACCTACTAAAGATAATAATCCTTAAAAATAATTTAATAAAAATAAAAACTATATGTAATGTTAGATGTAGTATTTATCACACTTGGATCATTTTTACAAATTATTTATATTGAAAAATCAATATAGAAATTATTGTTAACTTTTTCGATTTGATTTAAAAAATGTTCTTCAAGCGAATTAAAAAATTGCAAGAATTGGAATTTTAATATATACATAATTTAAACATAAAAATAGGATGAGCATGCTTAAAAAATCATCCTGTATATAGTTTTTTTATATGATATAATATTTTATTTCGAATACAATATAGATTGGTCGGGGAGACGTTCAATTTAGGTAATTTGAATTTCAAAACAGACACATTTTTTATGATTCAGAAAGTTATACTAATATACATGACGACCGGTGGTGCGAATCATTTAAGTTACATTTCTACTGTGTATCCGGGGTTTTAACTAGCGGAGTTGAAAACTTTTCCAGCGTTTTATTCGAATTTGACTTTCTGGAAGCATAACCGTGCGATGAAGTTTAACGAAGCGTTATTTTTGAAACCTCGGAAGCACAATTATTGGATTTTTTTGTTTTAAATGAATTTCAGTTAGGTTTGATTAATACTCTTTTATGTTTGTTAAACAATCACCAAACTTGAAAACAATTTTCCATTTAACAATTATTAATATGTACCTATTCTTCATTTCAACTGAAATATTATAATATATACCTAGTCAAATGAATTCCCCCATTCCCAGTAAAACATTTGACATGTCCCAAAATACAACACTTAAGTTTGTAGTATTTAACGCAATATTAAAAATACCACACAGGTACAATTTTATTTGTAAGTGGTTAAAGTTCAAATTTCAATGAACATTTTCAAATTTTGTTGTAGATTGAAATTTACATTTTCAATTCTTATAACTGAGGCATAAAAATGTATTATAAGCTTAGTAATAATAATAATAATTACTCATGGGTCATTCTCATAGAATCATACAAATCTCAAAAATACACATGCTGCATAATTTTTGTAGATATTTCCAGTTAAAATGTGGAAAAAATTGGAAATGTTATTTTAGTTATGTTTTGTTTTGAAAAATATAATTTGCCACTTCAGATAAGCATTATACGTTTTTCACTACTACATAATACGTATTTTCATTTATTATAAAAACTAACCTAATTAATAAAAATGTATAAAATATTTAGATTAATCTCAATAGCTATTTAAACGACAACCGTCCACTATACCGTTCTGTGGTACATCTATATTTACTTTGAAATAAATCAAAATAATATATGATTTAATATTATATTGTAAATGATGTACGATTTGATGTAGGCGAAAATTACAAATCAGTTCAACCTACAGTATTACTAATAGAAAAATAGAGGATTAAGTGCATTATAAATATATAATAAAAAATTCTTAGAAATATAATATAGGCGGACAAAACAGAATAATGGCTTTTCGTACCAATGATTTAGCATTGAGTTAAAATTTAATTCACTCATTAAAATGACCTACACAGTCACGATTCACACTCGATGTGTTCTAAACCAAAGAGCGATTTTCCCCTGATTTCATTTTTTATATCGCACTCATTTGAATAATAAACTTTCAGCATGTGTTATGTACTTTAACTAAGTAGGTACTAACCATAATACGTCTATATACACTTTTAATTATTGTACTTAGTATTTACACAAAGCAACTCATTATAAAATGTCGAAATGAAAAAAAAACCAATATTATACAACATTACAACCAATAGGATTTAATTAATATTTAATACATTTTTTTCAAACACTGATATACTAAAACAACATTTTTGTTTGATCTAATCTAACATGTCAAGTTTAATGTGTTAATATTATATTTGATACTTTTATGATCTAACTTGTCAAACACGCGCCGAGTTAATAAAATCATGGAGTTATCGAAATTCATCGAATCTTATCACATGACGATATACGATACCTACCTAAACTTTACTGGAATGTATGAAACTCAAGTAAAAGCTGTGTAATATTTTCCTCGTAATTTGAAGCTATAAACGTCAAATATTTTATGCAAATTTAAAAGAAATTTCTACGTGGTAATTGCAATTTTTTTTTTATCAACTATTACAGTGTTTATATTATTAAAAAACATAATTCTTGTAAACGTCCATAAGAATAACTCAATTGAATATTGTGATACATTTTTATTGATTTATCACCTAAAATAACATTTACAATAGTACTATTACCGATGTTTGTTCATTTTGACAATATGTCAGTTCCAGTTATTCCAATGTATCCATTAACTGTCATTGAATTGTGGTCAGGTTCTTGGTAATGTTTGTTAGTCATTTACGATTTACCAAATACCAATATAGAGATATTTTGCAAAAGGACCGTAAAATGTGGTTGTGACTATTGCAATATTCACTGGCTTTGAGTTTAACACATTTAATGAAAATTGTTAGTCACATCGTTATTATAAATTCAATGCTTTAGAGTTTTGTTTTAAGACTTAAAACTAATAAATTATGCTTTGTGAATTATTGATAGACGTTGTACATGATTACATTTTTGAGAAAAAAATTAGTGCGTTAGTTATTTGAGAAACGAAAACGTTATCAGCTAACCTAATAGGATAATTACAAATTGTTTTCAACAAATTAAAATAATTAAAATTTTAATTATTTATTGATATTACCTACTCATAATTATGTAATAATAGTAATATATTAGGTACAACAATCAATAATGATGATAATATTTATATGTAATATTAACTTACTAAAACAAAATTTTAACTATTCTCTTTTTGTTCAAAAAAAATAAGGGTTAAGCATCTGTTAATAATTCATTGAAGAATCGGCGAATTAAACTTAACAACTTATTCTGTGAGTTCTAGTTAGCTTATTAATTAATGTACAACGGATTCAAACTGTAATGAATTATAAAAAAAATCATTAATTGATAATTTTAAGCCGAAGTTAACAGAATCACGTGATAAGAGAAACTATATCTACGTATTTATTTTTGTTGTCTAATACAATTCTAATTCTATAATATAATTGTGTTGAATGGTGAGAACAGATATTGGCATGGATTTAAAATCAATCCAAAAATTTCCGTCCAGTTGCATTTGCCTTTTTAGTTCAATAAGCCGAAGTAACGAGTAATATAATTCGTGTTTAAATTTCAACAAATTGTACGTCTGTAAATAATATTTCCCTCTGTTCGTTTTAGTTTGTCATTTCCACAATGTTACCGTTCTACCGTAAATTAATGAATTTTTATTAAAAATCAATTTTGAACTCCGAGGGCCTTGAAGTATGAGAAGAGGCAAGTTAAAAAAATTAATATTTTTTTCCTTTCTTGGTTTAATAAACGCTGTAAAAGAACAAAAATTTAATATGTCGACTAGTTATCGTTCAAACAAGATTCAGCCAAAGGGGGTTGGACGAAATATCACAGAGAAAAGACCGTTATTATTAATTTTTTTGGATTCGTTCAATGAATATACTTCTTCCACTTGTCAACTATACATACGATGATTTGCATGTTAAATCATAGAAGGGTTTGTTCTATGAGACGTTATATAGGCCCATATCTCGTTTATGAACGAGTATCGGCCTACAACTGCCCTCTGGTTTTCAAACACACTAAATACTTTTATTGTCGCCAAAGGGAAATTAAAAAAGTTTTCGTGACTCGCTTCTTATTATTTTATTTTTATTTTTTTCTTCATTTTTTATTTTTTTTTATACTTTTTTCGCGCTTTTAAAAACCCCACACCCGGTTTGCCGTGTAATCGTCCTTTTGGCAAAGTACTTTGGAGAAAATTTGACAGGAAGAAGTAATCAAATAAATAAGTTTGTTTTTTATCTCTCTTTTTCCACGGGGTACTTTTTGCTCGAGTTTATTCGTTAACTTTTTATTCCCCGCCTCTACATTACTAGCCATTACAAATAGATGTAATTTCTCGGGCCTCTAGAAAAAAAAACCCGTCATTCTATAATAGTAACTGTACCACCATGTTTGGTCTATACACATATCAGTGGTAAAAGTCTTTGTCCGTCAGTGAATCATCTATTAGATCCTATACCTAGCTAGTATTTATTTTTTATTAGAACAGTATTTATTAAGTGCTATAACAAATGTTTTTTTTTTTTTCATAAACAGTATTTCAAATATAATTCTTAAAAATATTCCTCAAAAGTCCAAATCCGTTTAAAATACATCGTAACACAATACAATATAACAATTTAGACATATGTCAATTATTTATCAATGTTTAATGAAATGTTAGACGTATATAGCATTTTAAAATCGAGCCATAGCGAAGTTTGGTTTGAAATGCATCTAATATACACTTCCAATATTTTTTTTTTTATAATTCAATATGACAGTTTTTTTCTAGATGAATAAAATTTAAATATTTATACCAAAATGTAGTAAGTAGGTATATTATGTATATATTTTGATACTTAATTTGGTAGTAAATTTAAACAGCGTTGTTCAAAAATATGAGTGTCACACGCTGATATTAAGATATAATAATTATTATATTGTCAATAATTGATTATATCAAGCAACATTGACACAAAACAATAAACAAATATTATGCAGCTACAGACATCGATAAATTCATTGGTATCGTTATGTAATGTGTCTTGCTTCACTAAACTAATAACAATAGTCCAACCTGTAATTAATTAATGAAATTTTGAATTTACATTTGAGTTTACAATACATGAAGTTACATGGTTGGGCTTATGTTTACATTAGATAAACAAATATGTTTGCGATGTATTTGTATACAGCTATGGTAAAAGCTTATAAGTTGTATGGTTGTCATGTTATAATATTAATAAATATCACCACGAATTAAGTTTTGATTACTTAGGTGTAATTTAAAACACAATCATAATGGCTACACGTAAAGAAAGAAATTGATTCAAATATCTGTAGACTGTGGAAAATTAATAATATACTAAAACTTAAACGAAATATACAATATATTACCTACATAATAATATAATATTTCTTAGTCTGATCATGCACAATAATAACCAACACTTCAACGCGAATAAATCAATGACATTTAACTAAAAATATAGAGTTATATAAAAATTATTGTTTCTTGTTAACGTTGAAATTGTTAAATGCATTATGAAAATAAAATCACATATAAATTACAATATAAAGTTGTATTATAAAATATTACAATTTATGAAATTCGTCATTGGAACTTCATTGCTATGCCCAAAGTTTTGTTATCTCTGTCTCTAAAAGTCTCACATGATATGCTCAGAAATTTGTAATGGGGAGAGCATAATTTTTTAAAACTCTAAGTATTACTAAAATATTCATAAAGAAAAATAGAGTTGCTAATTACACATATTATAGAAGATGATAAATTACAAGGGGATTCACCCATCATGCTCATCACCATTTTTCCTTAAAAAAATAATTTATTAATATTCTTCATCTTCTGATGTTTAAAATTTTTAAACTCTTAGGTATACAGTGAATACTTAAGAACCATTTTTTAAATGTTTTAAATTTTCATACAGTTTAAGAAGTAGAGATTCAGAGTAGCTATACATAATGTTTTCAACAAAAACCAACCTTTTTTACAGTAAATTACTAAGAAAATCATTGTTTGGAAATTGTTGATGTTCTTAAAATAAACAGAAATTCAATCGAATAGATTCTGAGATATAGACATGTATATGCTAAAAATAATAGTCGATAAAAATGAATTTACAAAATTATTAAATGTATTATTGTCATTTATTGAACATATACTATTTATTATACTCTAAAGATTTTTACAAATTTTAAAATGTCAATGGATTAATATTAATTAAAAACTACTATAATTTTCAAATCATTATCATAGAGCCCCGTAGATATTATATCATACGTTTTATTATTCACAAATAATTGGGTGGGTATAAACCCGGTGGGATAGAAGTATATATATATTTACCTTAGAGTATACCCCACATGAAATCTAGCGAACCGTGGAATGACCATGCAGATTCCAGTTTTCCAAAGAATATGGGGGATATCGACGGTGGAGTCGGGAGAAAATGCATGCACAACCGTGTGACTGTGGAGTCAATGTGGGATGGATGGATATTAAAATAAAGAGCACCTAAAGGCTAGAGGTATAATAAGAGGTTTTTTTACAGAAACCCCTGTTTTGGCGTTCCGCCGTCTTCAATATAGGCAACTTTGGCCCTTTACACGTCTAAAACTAGATATTGAAAGAAACCAAGTCAAAAAATGTTTCGCTGAATGTTTTTTTTTTTTTATGATATCAAATAAAATATACGATATACCCTGAAAAAATGCTCTTTATTAATGTTTTTGAAAGATGCATCTAACATTGTTACACAAATATAATATAATGTGACTAGTTTGCAATTAATTGTTTGTATTTTTATCTCAATTAGCCCAAATATGTTAAAGTCTTAAAGACAATGATAATCAACCAAAGTTTTGGGGTATCGTTAAATAAAATATAGTATACTAATTGTGTATAAAAATTAAAACACCTACCTAAGTCAATACAATTTATTTTTAAAAACTACATTTATAAAATAATACTCAAATGTTGTTATAATATTAAATCTATTTTCAATATCTTTCTATACGATCATTTTAACTATTCTAGCGAGATTAAATATAAATCCGACAAGAGCACTGGGTCCGCTGAACACATTAACATTAAAATAATATAATAATAAAAATAATAATAGTAATAATAGCTCAGCTCATAAGGGTCAAACAATAAGGCTCGTGTTGCGTACAAAACGTCAATAGTAGGTAGTCGGAAGATTACTTCGAGATGATAGCGGAGGTGGAATAAGCGATTGTCTCAGTATAACGTTATTTCTCTGGACGGCGTTCGGACGTATATAAAGAGGGTGTATAATACAAAACTCAATTTACAATAAGGCTTTTGAATGGAGGGCAAACGAAGAGTCGGTAAAAGAATGCCCAAAGTGAGTTAAAAAATATATACTCTCTGTTAAATTCGGTTATATTTTCTAGTTTCTCAGAGACACATAATCGAAATATATTATCTTTTTATCTTGTGTCTTGTAATGTATACACGATGCGCCGTAAAATCGTAGTTACATAAATATATATATATATTTCTAAATAAAAACATTTTAAAAATAGGTGCATATAGTACTGCTTTGCAAATGACCTACTTTTCGTAAATATCGATTGCCTATTTTATACAAAATATAGAAATTATATTACCATTTGAATTTCAGGTAATATCACTTATAAACGGACTTCGCAGTATATATTAATTTTATCTTTGATATTTCATTTCGCAAGTATCGTTTTACAGATTTAATATAGACTAAAAGAATTTCATACCAAGAACGCAAAAATGTGAAACCATATATTTTAGTAGGTAATATTGTGCAGTAATGTTCATAACTTCGTATAATACGGGTTGGTAAGTTAATAAAAACGATGACTAAACGTCAAAACTTTAAAATTGCTATTTCACTGAAAACTCATTAGTAATGCATGTAACATTTTTACCAAAATGTTTTTTTATTTTGGCATTAGTCAAATATGAAATGTTCGTTTTATATTTTTAAGTGAATAATAAGAATATAATTAGCTAAAAAATAAATAAATTATACTTGGTATGTACAAAGTATAAATGCTTAATGTATTATTAATAAATATTTGTAGGGAAAATATTTAATTAAATAATTAAAATTTAAGGACTGTTGACTAATGCATAGATTGGTGGTGCATGTGTTTAGCATTCATGTAGTTTCTCAAACAATTTACCTCTGGTCTAGCCATTTAAAAATATTATATTAATTTTTAAAGCAATAAATGTTTTAAAATATATATATAATGATATCATAAATAAAAATAATCCTATTACCCGATAGCCAATATTTATTCAAATTCCTATTTGTTATTACAATATTTTAATCTAATTTTACTACATTAATTTTTTTAATTTTAACTCTTAACATTAAGTCAAACAAATCATTGGAAAACAACACTGTAAATTAAAATACGATATAATATGATTTAAAACAAAAATGAAACATACATTTTAATAAAATACTTTTACACGTAGGTACATAAAAAAAAAATCAAACAATTATTTTAAACGTCAATTTTTTAAAAAATTAATTCATGTTTAAAAAATGATAACATAATAGTTTGATAATTTTAAATCTTTGTAGTTTTTTATTACAACAAACTAACAAAATTGATTTTGCCGAAAATGGTGTTCATGTTTTAGTTTATAGTTTTCCTTATAATTTGGATAAGTAGTTACTGGGAATTGTTACTTTTGCCCCCTCCTTCTTTTTCAAAGTATCAATTACATCAAATATGGTACCAAGCACAACCCTCGAATTACTAATCCTAAAAGTGTCATCAGACAATACAAAAATATGCCATTTAAAACCAATACATTCATCGGCCGTCTGAGAATCTCTAATGTAATAAATCTTGCATTCATAATAATACAATTATAGTATGTTGTAAAGCTCTATAGCGATTTTATTTGCATTATAAAACTAAGCTATTCACAATGATAAAATTAAATAATACTAAACGACGCTTTGTTATAAAATAAAACCATTAAGAACAAAAATGGTTTTCAATTATAAACTTTTGTTAAGCCACTAGTAGGTACACATAAAGTATTTTGAATTCCGTAACCATATATAACAAAAAAATATACTTATAATTGGAAATAAACAGAACATACATTTAATATGTAGTAAGATGATTTTATGATTATATAGTTTTGTAGTAACAACTTTAATAGATTGAGTGATTTTACTTATCCTTTTTTTTTACTATTCATTTTCACAGTTGTATAAATATCAAAATGGTTATTGTTTATTATATTATTTGTTCGATATTAAAATTACTTCAAAATTAAAAACCATCTCCGCACTTTTGAGAATCTAAAGTACTTATTTTCTCTATTTCAAATTTCAATACTTAAAATAAAAGTATATTCATGTTTAAAAATTCAGAATATAATACCGATTTAATGTGTTTTGAGTCATTTTATGAATTGTTGATAACATAAAAAAAAATATGAAAGAGACTTATGCATCAAACATTATAAACTAATGATAAAAAATACAATTTCTTTTTAAGTTTTTTAATAATTATTTCTTCACGGATTATTCATAAATAATGATCTTGGTAACTACTTTTAAAATATAGTCATTTAGCTATGAGTGCAAAAAATTACAGATTTTTATAATTATTTTGAACAAATATACTCTATTAATATATTAATACACAATTTATCGGTAGCTATTTATAAAAT
This sequence comes from Aulacorthum solani, assembly GCA_008528875.1. Lineage (NCBI taxonomy): Eukaryota > Metazoa > Arthropoda > Insecta > Hemiptera > Aphididae > Aulacorthum > Aulacorthum solani. Next base: position 10,399 of record PVMI01001194.1, on the reverse strand, counting down.
TCACTTAACTCTTAAATAACTAAAAACCTTTAATACTGGTCGATAAGAAATTTAAATGTTAAAAAAACTTTTTACTGTTGATCGACGTTATTTTTTAATTGTATTTTTAGCTTGTTGAGTAAACTGTATTCTTCGATTAATTTTAGAAAGTTACCAACCTCTTTCAAATTAGCGGTAAAAACTTTTCTACGGTCATGAGTGTATTCAATTCTATGAAAGTTGTTTAAACTGAATTAGACTAGTTCAAGTGAAGAAGTTTATCCATTTAGCTTAAAGACGATCCAGCAGTTTTGTTGATAATGGGTGAACATTTAGGGACAATGTATATTCATTGAAAAGCGCTAAAAGGAAACTTCAACAGACCGATAAATGTTCATTAAAAACCATTTAAATATTACATAGTTATATTTCATATGAAAAATACATTATTAATTTAATCTATTTTTATTTATTCAACACTTTTAATTTTAACCTTGGTGTTCACTAGTCAGTCATCGTCAATCGACTTTGAGTTATAATATTAAAAACGTATAGTTTATATACGTAATATAATATGATGTGTACACTAATATTATTAGTGTTAGGTTGCTCTATTGTTAACGATACAACACAAATTGATTAAATATTACATACGAATATTATCTACTAGAAGCTACTAGAAATATTAAAACTTATTCATTTACTTAGGTAGTATTTTTTTTTTCAAAACTTAAAATTACATGACTTTAATAGAAATAGTTATATTTTTCATCCACTCTCTTATTTTCTATAATAGTGATTACGATTTTCCAACTTCAATTTTCAATTGTATTTAATTCTCAAATGTTTTATTTTTCTTTAACATTGGTTATATTAATACATCTAATACTTTAAAAAAACAATTGCATATTTATTGAAATCCACGGTTTTGTGTTTATATGTGCATTGTATGTATTTTAAATAAAAAAATGTTATGTATAAAATGAAAATACTAACAAAAACAATTATGCTGCTTGAAAATATTTCAAAAGTAGGTCCACTCATAACTTAAAATTTGCAAATGTAATACTTTGTTTGAATTTTTTCATACCAGCTAACCAAGGATTTCTTAATTGGGAACAGATCCAAGACAATGTCTTTTACAAAATACACAAGTAAATTCTAACAATTTAACTAGACACCTATTCTAGCACAAGTAAAAAATAGAAACAAACATGAAACAATTGGTTTTCAGCAAAACTTATACAAATAATATGAATGTATGTAATTCTAATTTTTGGCAAAAGTCAAATAGACATGTTCTCTGCCAAAATAAATAATAATAAATACAAATGTCTAGATTTTAGTTAGAATATTATACTAGACGAGATTAATCAGATTGCAAAACATTTGATGATGTCGTAAGTTTATATTTCAAAAATATAAAATGTATATTTATTTTAAAACCATTTTTCTCAAAACAAATTATTATTATCTACGGACAATATATTTGGATCATAATTTGAAGAAAAAAATAGTTTGTATTTTTTTTTCAAATCTCTTACAAAAACGAATTATAAATGTAATAATCACTTTTATTATTTTAATTTAATTTAAGTTTTTGTTGTACGTCATGTTAAAATAAAAGAAAAAGTTTCTCTGACTATAAAAATAGTGGTTAGATAGTGGTTTATACTCTAAAATTCAAACATAAATTGTTAAAAATCAAATTTCCCAAACTACGTCTATTTTTGAAACTGAAAACGTTAGTCTGCATATAGGACCGTATAACGAGCAGAGGCCATGCCCCACTAATGGTGTACCGAATAATGTGCGCCTCTCATTTTCTCCGGCAAAGTTTGAATTGCTATTCTAGCCGACTTGTTGGTGATTGGGAATAGGGATGCCGCATAGAAGGCGCCATGGTATCGTTATTGTTATTATCATTATTATTGTAATCCCGTAGCTATATACTAATACGCGAAACGGGCCTGTTCAATATATTCATTAGAATGTTGCGCGCACGCATAAAATAATGCACCGATTGACCTCCGGAAAAGCGCGGTAATAAATATTAATGGACCATAAGTGATGAGACAATGCAATATCCATTGTTTACGATGTCATTAAGCCACACTGTGTGGCCCCCTCCTGGTGCGGCATTAACCTGCAGCGCCTGCACTGGAGGCGGTGGCGGCGATGGTGGCGCCGGCCGTGGAGGGGGTGGTGGATGTGCATGTGTTGTAAGGGTGAGGAGTAAAACGACGCGACGGTCGGGGTTCGGTGGTCGGGTCGAATCGAATATATTATTATCAGTGGCGGTTTTTGGCGATCGCCGAAAATCGACGCATGCAGTTCTCTGGAGTCGGCTGGACTCGAGCCAGAGGCAGATCCGCACAGCCCACACGCAAGCACACACACACTACCGCTGGGCGTTTGGCAAACGATTCGCACAAGTTAAATGGGTTAAGTTCTGTTGTGTTCAATATCATCATTGGCACTGGGGCGCGGGGAAACGTGCCTAATGATACCCGTTGTACTGTTATCTAAGAATCTTCGTTGGGGGAGGGGGTATAGACCTACGTCTCGCTGATGTAATAATATTAATAACGAACATCGTGCGAAATCTATAGCACAATAACAATATATATATATATATATAGGCGTATAAATGTATTGTAAACATTCGTAATTATTAACTCTTTGTAAGTCTTTTTTATTTTATTTTTTTCGAGGGCAACCATGCTTTATGCCAATCGACCTAAAAGTCTGAACGCCTTCATATTCCACACAGCCATTTTACTTCTTTCAGGTGTTTTATTTAATATTCAAATCTTCTACCGGGGCAATATTGCTGGAAATAACCTCTAAACTAAAATTAACATCTAGCTGTGTTCAATAATTTATCTAGCGTTAAATATCCAACGAACTGGGATCCCAATCATTTATGATTCCTACTGAAAAATGATATTTACCTTCAAAGCTTTCAGCACAAAATATGTCAAATATACAACTCAAATCGATAGTACTATATTAATTTTGATTTTAATCATAGATAGCTTAATTAATTTTTAGTGTGTATCATTAAAACAGCTATTAAGATATTGATAAATGTTCATTTAATCATCAAGGATTGTTTACACAATACTTATTAAATATTACTATTTGGATTTCAATTCATCAACTTAACATTATTATGTGTTTAAGTTAAATATTTCATGAATTCATTTTATCTAATCGAAATTATTATTG
>PVMI01001150.1:0-13262 GCA_008528875.1 Aulacorthum solani | reverse complement strand
AAAAAAACCACATATAAACACAGATAATATGTTCTTACATTCGAGTTGTACAATAAGTCAATTCATTCTACTTTTTAGACAAACGAAGCCATCGATGATCTGCTGAGCATACATTTGCAATATTACGCACTATTGTAAGACGGAGACAACAGATTCCAGTGTTACTTCTATAAAGTATTAGCTTAAAATAATAATATATTATAATATAATATTGGGAATATTATGCAAAAACAAAATATTTTTAAAAAAAGGTTATCTGCAGGTGATCAATACTGAGTGCATGTTGTAGCTTGTAATAATTTTTCAATACTTAAATAGTTTTTATATTTACTTAAAAACTCAACAACACTTGTTTTACATTTTAACAGCAATATTTTGAGGTGTTCCTTTTAACGTTTTATTGTATTTTTTAAAAACTGTTTTACTCTTTTGAATAACAACATTTTTAATTTCATATTCCAAAGCAAAATATTATTCTTTGGAGTTTTCAATCTATAAAAATATAATTTTGGACAAGTAGTTTATTAAATCAGAGGAGAAATGAACCAACATTGGTATTGTGAGGTAGGTACCTCAGTTTCTCTCCGCTTCGCACATCTAAACCTTAAATATGTATTACTCATAAACTACTAGTCCAAAATACGGTTTTTATGTATCAAAGTAGATACTAAAAAAATATTCTACTTTGGTATAAGGAATAAAAATTACATTTCGTCATTGAAAAAAAAAGTAAAACATTTGAAAATGATTTATTAAACTTGAATTTAAAATTACGGTTGGTGTTTGGTTGGCGGTGTTCGTTAATTTAATAGAATATACCACACGAGTCTCTGTTACAGTAATTTAAAAATATTAAAATTACTTTGGTACAATTTTTACATAATTCTAATAATATATAATATCAGCTGTAAAAGCAAAGCAGAGAAACTATAGGTGATTTAGAATAAATGGATTTATAATCATGGATGTACCATTGTACCATAATAATACAAAAACTTTTAAGAGCTTGGTTTTACAATATTGTTGTCATAGAATTTGCACAACGAGAATTATGTACCAAAAATTTCAATAGAATAAAATTGTTTTCTGGCCATCAACGCCTCAACTTTGTTCGCTGTTGAGTTGTAATTGTCGGCATACTCATGATGATCTCATGGAACAGCCCCATTGGCCAACACCACGATTTAAAATGTGTATATTTTAAGATATTTTAAATCGTGGGCGACACTTTTAATTAAAATAAAAGAAAAGAAAAAATTTAAAACCACACTATTGCGGTGTCTGCAGTCTGCAGTTGGTCTCGACGTGTCATTCTGAGACAACGCAAGCGCCCCTCACAGCAATTCTACTGCGGAAAGAGTGGGCATCCATGCCGGTCGATAATATTCCGCCCGTGGAAATTGCACGCACACCACAACAATGATCACCCGCAATACACTATAGTCAATTCACGTCCTATAACAATATGTATTATTTTTTAAATGCTCATACGCAAACACGCAACACTGGGTATTTCCCGAGGTATAATAATTATTTCATACTTATGGTCCGTTTAGATGTTTTTAGGGGACTTAGCCCTGTAGTATAAGAATAATAGACTCACCCAACTTTACTCCAGTTTCTATTTCGATTTTAACAATCTAAAAGATTAACTTAATACGTATTATGTCACAATATTTTGTTGTCGGATGGATTTGCATGACTTACTGTTCTCAGTAATGAATATAATAATAAATTTTACTGTTAAAATTGTTTTAAATATATAAATATAATAATTAATAAATCAAACATAATAATATGTCAACAATTATTATTGAGAATCGTTTTCCAAGCTATAGTTGACAGTTTTTTTTTCAAAATTAATGTTTAATCATTTGAATTATTCAAACAAATACTAAGAAGATTTAATGCCGACCGTTTTGAAAGACTTCAGTATAGGATTTTTACATTATGCGTGCCTGTCGTATGAATGTGTGCGTAGTAATAAGTGATCATTATTATTGTGTGCGTGACTGTAGTGTAAAGAAATAACGGTGGCACTCGCCGCACTATCGCGCGTACGTGCACACATATTATGTCAACAACGTAGTGTCGTCGTGCACTATACGAATAATATTTATTTTATTTTTTTCGTCTAAAATTATCATTTTTTTACCCACTTTATTGACTAAAAGAGATATTTGAAAAAATTCCTTCATAATGTATACTTACTTGATAACCAGTGGGTTTCTAACAATTTTAAATTAATTTCAGATTCCGAGTTGAAAGAATGACGATTGAGTGATGAATATAATATTCATTTTAAAATGATGTACCTATTTTTTTTTCTTTACGTCTGTTATTAGTTATCATGTTTGGGAGCAGTAAAAATACATCAATCTTCAACTTAGAGGGTAGTTTTGGGTGGCAAATTGGATCTAGTAAGTAAATACTTCAGTGTCAAGAAAAAAAAAAAAATTCCATCATGTAGTTTTAAAAATATTTGGGGATAACCAAAAAATAATAAGCGAATTTCCCATAAGAACCAGTTTTTGATCAAATCGACAATTTTAATTTTTTTAATTTTAGGATAGTTTAGTATAAATTAATTATGAAGAACTTTGTTTTAAATGTATTCAATCCATAACTATAATAATTGAACATTTAATACATATTTTTTACTACAAAATAATTTACAAATTTTCGTGATTTTGAGTTTCGATGGTTCATTCAAAATGCTTATAAATGAAATCATCCGTACTTTAAACATATGTAAAAATAGTAAAATTACAACTTATGTGGGATCTTGTACTGTTTTTTTTATGTCATCAACTTATGGGACAGTAAAAATGCTTCGACTTTCTTCGACAACATATTTTTTAGTAGGAAATTTAAATCAATAGATTTTGTTTTTTAGTGCCTATAGCTTTAAAAAAATGATCCCATGTATTAGAAATGCTCACTGAATGTTAATAATATAAATGTCTATGCAGTATGTACCATAACATTATCGAAATATTGTGATTCTTTTTGAGCTATTTATAAAATACACGAACATTTCCTATTCAATTATTTCTTTTAAAATTATTTGTCAATAAAAAATTTTTCACTAGATCAAAAAACTTCATGAAGAGTCATAAGCTATTTTTAGTGGAAAAAAAAAGTTGAGCGTAAATCCACAATAGTTTTTTATGAGCGTCTGAAGTTGAAAAGTTAACAAAATTCATCAAAATCACGAAGGTCAAAAAATTATTTCGAGTTAGAAATTTATAAAAATTATCTATGTACATCTAAGGTTTTAAATGTATACACAAGATGTTTTTAAATTTTCTTAGGTTAAACAAAAAAAAAAATTTACTGAAAAGACAAATTAATTTTTACGGGCATTTTAACTTTTTAAGTTAGACATTGGACATTCACCAGTAAATTAACAAAATCTCATGCAACTATATTTTCTTATTTTGTTGTTATTATAAATGTATTAACCCTTATTAACTGTAGGTAGGTACTTGGGATTTTCATCAAAGGTTTATTTTATAATTTTCTATACATAATACAATTTTCAAAATATTTCGGTTGGTTTTGAGTTATTTATAGACATTTCAATTTTTAGTACTTACAAGATTTCTTTTAAATTGTTATAATAGCAATCGATAAATATTAAAGATAAATAGGCACGATTTTTTTTATAAGTATTTCAAATTCAAATGTTGATTAAAGTTATCTAAATCTTGAAAGTTTTCAAATTATTTTGTAGTTAAGAAATTATATAATTTTCAATTTTTATACCTAAGGATGAAAATTTAAAACAAGGATCATCATAAATAGTAGGTATATATGCCGTAACCATACAATTTAAAAAATATATAAACACAGTTTTTTTAAAAATCATTTCGAGTTCAAATTTGGACAAAATTTCATACTAAAACCAAGAATAAAGATTGTACCTATAGTTACCTATTAAATATTAAATACCTAATCTGAGAAACCGTAGTCTGTCTCACTTATTAGTACTGGGTACAGTCGTGTTTGACCAAGCGTCTATTAATACATTTATTTTGGTCACTAATGATATTATTAATTTCGTTACCTGTGGTACATTATTATTTATTATGGGTATGTTAGCTATAGTCATTATAATATTATATTGTTGTAGGTATACTGTATACTGTTTATGAATAAAATATTATGATAGTATAATAAAATTAAAAACCCAAAACTCATGTTGACATCACATTATCACTTTAAATAATCATGATATGTATTTTATTATTACGAGTTACGACTTTTAAAGCCGAACATTATAAGAAAATATTATATCTAATAAACGAAATCTAATAGAAATTACTAATGTCTTCATCAAGAAAAACAAAGACACAAGAACAAGAAAGAAGAACAACGTAAGTTGTTTAGATAAATGTATATAAGTATTAAAAAAAATATTTTAAGTATTTACTCTTACTTTATGGTACTACTTAGTACTATTAGTGAACATACTATTTACCTTAATTTGTAGTTAGTGTATATTAAGTAAGTAGATGTAACACAACTTGTACACCGATTAGTAAATTAGTCAGTAGTATGACTAATCTGGATTCATTTTTATTTTTTACTATGTAGGTACAAAATATAAAGTGTTTATTCAACTTAATCGTATTGTTATATGCTTCTTCCATATTTTAATTGCATTTTAAAACAATTACGTTTAATGCTGAAAATTGTGATTAGAACTCTAAAATTAACTAGTGAAGAACTAGTGAAAAAAGCTATGCCCTACAATAAACAAAAATAAATTTCCTGAATTATAAAGCTCTACTTGGATATAATATTTAAAATGAAACTAATGTACCTATCGATAAAATTTAGTGCTAATAAGCTGATTCATTAAATGGCACATTCTTCCAAACAATTAATTATTTTATACTAGAATTAATAACCAATTTATATTAACCATTATGTATTTATGTTGGTAAGTAGGTACATAATTTTTAAGTAATCAATATAAATTATGAATCTTTATATTTTTTTAAATTCACCACATCAGTTATGTAGCTTAAATTTTGCTACTTAACTATATTTTGAATTTTGTAATTCATTACTTTACCTAAAACTTCGTGTTCAGTAGTAAGATCTTTCAGGTAATATTTTCTGTATTATATTTCTCATTTTTTATTCGGTAATTCGGTATATTATTCTTATAAAATAATATGTCATTAGGTTTTTATCACATAACATCGTTTAAAGACATGGTTAAGGAAGGGGATATGAAAGGCGAGTAGTTTAGGTCTGATTGATATTCATCGACTAAAGTACGAAAGTAAGTAATTTTTTGAACAGCAATCAAAAGGCATTATTGAAAAGTTTTGATTGAGTTCCAGGCATTGCTTTTCAATAATGAATAATCTATTAATTATAAACAAGAATATACATTTTTAGTAGAACTAATAAATGAAATGAGTTGTGTTTTAAATATATTTTGTTTTACCCATCATTGATGATAAATAACATACGTAATTTAATAAGTGTTAGGGGGGGGGGAATTAGTGTCAATGTCCCCCACGGCTTATATTGAAAGTAAAAATATTTTGCACCTAGTGAACTACATCTCTGCGGGCGTGCCAGCCTGATAGCAGAATAAATTACTTCAATAAATTACATTAATATCATAAAATATTCCTATCAAGTGCCTTAGGCCCGCGATCCCACCAGATTTTTTCCAGACTTCAATAATCAGTAGTTCAGTCTTCAGTGTTCACCTTTGCAATATATTAAATTTCTTTTTCACCATTGTTTACAATTAAAGAACAAAAATACGGAAGATCAATTCACAATCAAGAATTGCCCATCACGGCATCGTTTGTTTTATTTGTTTTTGTCATATTACATCAATTTCTGAAAAGATTTATTGGATCGATTTTTTCGTTTTGATTTAAATTGATTCAAATGATTGATTCACTACTGCTATTCGTCCATCACTACTTTGACCCCCTTCAAATAGCTCAAATACCAACTAGATTCAATTTCCTACCATAAAGTATATTGAAGTTGAAAATGTAAGCATTTTTACTGCTCCAAAAATCGGTGACAGACATAAGCTAGCACACTGCTGTCTATTATTGAAATCGAGTTAATAATTTATTCTATAGCAGTAATTTTTTTTTTTTTAATCAGATGCCATTATTTATTTTTATCATAAAAGTTTACCTCGTCGTCGACGTACAGGCTTTCCTCTTCGGAATATGCATCCGTCTGCTTAACGGAACTGTCGATCCATAAATTCACTTTATCTGCTACATCTTTTGGACATTTGGACTCGGAAAAAGCATCTTCATTCAAACCAATAACGACTGCTTCCTTTTGCGCAATTGCTATATTGTCTTTGCCAGCTACGCAACTATTTTCATCATTGCCGTTTTCATCTTCTACATCATTGTCCTCATCTTCCTCCTCCTCCTCCTCCTCCTCCTCCTCAGCATAGCCCTCTCCAATGGTACCTTTTTCGGTATTAATATCCTTAGTTTCTTCTGCTTTTTTTTGATTGTCTATGAACATGGAATTAGCAACAAGTGTGAATCGTAATCCCGAACTGACGTTGAACAGACGCGGTTTCTTTTTCTTTACCTTGCATTTTTCAAACACGTTCCGAAATCCTTGGAACTTCTTTTCGATATCCTCGACCGTGTCCTCTTCCAGTACACTACCATCGCCTATTTTGGCACCGACTTCGTCTGCATGCATAGAAGGAACGTACGATTCTTGTGTACTAGCCGCTCTGTGACGATGCTTTCGGCGTCGGTCATTCGATCGGTAGAAAACGCGGAACAGCGATTTTTGCTCACGATCGCGGACATTGCCTGAACGTACATCGTACACACAATTCGGTTTCGGAGGACTAATACCGAGCAACTTTGTCACATAATACTTACAAGTGGCCGCCGTATCCATTGCAGGTATACACTGTTATACAAACACATTGTCGATTACTAAATTTCTTATACCATGAGCGCAATTAATAATACATAAAACTACTCCGATTATCGTTAACACGAAAGCGTAGTTCACACGCAAACACACACATACAAAATTTAAATGTGTGGTGTGTGCGGCGGATAAGGAGGATAAGGCATTCGCGCGAACATTTGTGCAAACAAATGTGCGATGAGGGGACATAAATAATAATCGCACAATTACACCAGTTTTTAATGTATACACTATATTTCAGAGGCCCTGCTTATCGCTCTCAGCCCAATATAATTGAAATATTTTTTATATAATATTATATTATAGCTTTTTCAGAAGTAAGTAGGTTAAATATACCCACAACAATGAAAAGAAAATAAAACATTTAATTGAAATTGTTGAATATTGTTTTATTTTTTGTTTAAAATTTAGAATGATTACATTTACTACTACCATCAATTACTCATAAATTATAATATTACAATGTTTTATTACCCTGCACCTACTAATAAATAAGTTTATTTTTCAAATTATTTAAGAGTTGGTACTTGAACACTTGATTGACATAGGTTTTTATTTAACTTAATTTCACTCAGTTCGAAATAAGATTGTACTAGGCAGCCGACTTGTGCGCAGGAGCATGGCTTAAACGCAGACAAACATTGCCTGACCGCCGATGGTAAAAACTGGTCTGTGCGAAATACGTTCTTATTTTGAATTCAGTTTACATAATATATTTGTATATAATTATGAAGCCCTGACCACTGTCCACTGAAGTAAGTATTCATAACACACATGTTATTGTTATTGGTTTCCCTTGATAATAATAATAAATCATTAATAATTAACAATATGAATTAGTTTTATAATATTTATAAGAACAAAATTATTCAACACAATTCTACGGTAAAATTTCTACCTATTTAATTAAAATTGTAGTACATTCAATAACAATGTCATAAAAATGTTTTATTATTATAAAATAAATAGTAAAATAACTATGACATTAGAAGAAAAGTAAATGGTCGGAAATACAATATTTTATACAAAATAAATTTAGTACAGCAAACAGAGAAGTTAAAAATTTCAATTTTCAAAAATAAAGAGTTAATTAAAATTGTGTGTAACCTATAGTTATTGTAACTGCAATATTGATATAGGCAGCTTATTAATAAATAATATTAAGAAAACTCATAATGCTTTGAATACGGTTATAAGAAAAAAATATTATAATTTGAAAAGATGTAACCTTAAGTATTAAAAGTCAAAAATAGAATACATATACCGTGTGTCCGTGGAAACAAGGTCCACTTAATTTTTTACTCATTACCCTGTAAATAATTTTCAATTCTGTTTGTAGGACATTCAACTAAACTAATGGATCATACATTTCTGGGACTTAAAATTTGTTGAGCTCATGTTCAACACAACTTAATTTTTTTTAATAGAAACCCCTACTTAAAATACAATTTTTGGAATGATTTTTTTATCAAGTAATTTTAAACTATCAGTTTGTATTCTAAACAAAAAAAAATTAGAGCTAGGTATAGTTAAAAACAAAAATTACTCAACTCGATTTTTTTTTTGATTAAGTAATTAAGTATTTTTTCCTTCTAAACACCATTACACAATCAAACTTGTTATGATTAAACTAATAACGAAATTAATTAATTACTTTTTTATGAATTTTATTTTATTATTATTCATTTTTTAATCATGATGTTTGCATGGAAAAATAATTAGTTTAAAAAAAAATTAAATTTAGTGTCAATAAATTTATTTTTTAATGTTTTACGTAGCTTTGACTACAAAAATTATTTCTTCCTATTAAAATCAATAGATTGGATCTATAAATTACAAAATATTTCAACAATTATTTAACAATATAAAACGCTTTATTTCAGAAAAAAAAACAAAAAAATTGTATAAAATATGATTTCTGGTTTTAATTAAAAAAATAGTATAAAATGGACGGATTTGGTTATTTCAAAGAATAACCTCAACTAAATTATAATTTAATACAGTCACACTTAGAAAATATAGTATATCAATTAACTATTAAAACAAAGTTATATAATAAAAGACCAAACACATTTGGACGGATATGATAATTAAATGTTTGGTGTTTTAAATTAGATCCTTAAACATGAATAACTTAATAAATGGTTTATATCATTATAAAACCATTTGATAAAAGTGCTATAATTATTGTAAACTGTTTAACAACTATCTGTGATCACAATATTGTTCTTCTAGCTATCATCATTAAAATATATAAATTAAGTAAATGTATACTAATTGTACAATATAGTTGAATACAAAATTATTTCCAAAAAAAATATCATTATCAACAATATTTTTAATTATTTGTAAATAATAAAAACCAAAAATCTAAATCAATGTTTGATTTTTCAGTACAAAATGGACATGAATCCTATGCATTAAATGTATGTTAATACAAAAATAATTATTGATCAATATTGCGAACAAAAAAAAATATACTTATCAACACTATAAGCAAATTGGAAGATGTAGACATGTTAGCCGAATTACACCAATGATCAAAATAACAAAAGCACCAGGTAGTTGAATCATAATAGTCTCTGTAAATATTTATAATAATTAAAATGTCATACTTTATGGTTATTTAAAAATATATACCGTTTAATATCCAATTCACGTATTGAATTATTCACATAGTGACCCAGTTTTACATCTTTAGAACTTTTTCTGCAACCCTCATACTTGTCAGCAGGAATATCTGTTCGAAAACCTTTTAATGAACTCAAACAATCACGAGTTATACGTTCTTCAGCTAAAAAAATAAAATAAAAGTATATATTATCAACTTATTATTAAAATTAAATGTTATAAAAATAAAATATTGCTTAATAAATATTTAACAATGAAGTCTTATCATTAATATAATGAATCTCAATATTGGTTTTCTCTTTTAGATCCACACTTAACATTTAAGCCACATATAAAGCGTTTATCCACAAAATCCTGAGGCCTGACATACTATTAGCAACCTAACACAGCTATAAAATCCCTATGCAATGTTATTATTACAGCTGCACATAATTTGCAATATCAAAATAGCATCATTAGAGCTGTGTGCAAAAACTAGTTGATCAAATGATTGAGAAGTTGGAAAGTCAACTTATATCACCTTCTCCTTTAATCGTGATATATGTCCCTCAATAGTGTAACCATTTTTGCATCCAACAAAAAAAATATCTTGGTATTATAATAGACGAACAGCTAACTTGGGGCCCTGCCTTAAATCAATAGAAAAGTAGGTTTAAATGTCCGATATTAAAAATTCACTTTTTGTCTTTTTTCCATCTCTCTTACATTCCAAACTCAAAAATATTCCTATACAAAACCATCATTATACTACTCTGGTCCTATAGTATTGAAATCTGGCCCAACTAAACCATCAAACATTTGTCCTATTCAAACGTTTCAAAACAAAACTATTAATATCATTACTCGTGCTCCTTGATATTTGTCAAACCAAAACTTACACATAAAAACTGCAAATTATCTAAACAATTGCAAAATGCTGTAGACGCAGGAGATACCATTTTAAATTACCACTGCAACATTTGGACACGGAAACTATATTTGATCAAATTCTACTCACTCTCATCAAATTTAGGATTGATCTATCAAAAATGGTCAGTCAAGTCTATGACAGCTGTTAAGTGAAATTAGAAACCGAATTGAAAATAATTAATATCCAAAAGGATATTGTGCATTTATTTTTTACTTTCCAATTAATAATGGAACTAGAAAAATGCAGCTAAAAAGAACAGAATTTTATAATTTATACTTCATGAACTGGCATAATGCCCCTTTGATAAATAATTACAATAAAAAATTAAAAAACATTTGGGATGTTTTCAGAAGAATTATTGATTATTTGGAAGATGAGTCACTATGGCTAGTAGTGCTTAAGAGTAGAGTAGAATTAATTATTATTTATTATGTTTACTTATTTTCATAATTGATACATACATTATAAAATATATAGTTTGTTAATAAGTAATAACTATGATTCAATAAACTAACTTTTGCTTAGCGAGGTAGTAAAACACATAAATAAATAAATGTACAAATTCTTATATTGCATTACTTATCATTGCCTAATAAATGTATTTATTGAATGATCACTTTAGTTTACTCATGTAATATATGTATGGATCAAATTCTGTTTTGGCCATAAATAATAAAATCGCACAAAAGTATTATTTTGTCCAATCTTAGCCTACCAACCACAAAAATAGTTGAGATTAAACTAAAAAAAATTTCCGACTATTATGTGATTAAACTTCTGTTAATACTATTTAATAATATAAGACTTTTATTAAAATGTACATAATATCATTATCATCATAATAGTTTCGATATAATTGTGTAAATACAGTGAAACCTCTAAATACCGGACACTCTCGGTCTCCATAATTTTGTCCGTTATTTAGTGGTGTCCGCTATCCAGAAGGAAAAAAAACTTCAAAAATAATTCAGAGAAATAATAACCACATAATATATAATATACAACATTTATATATAATATGATGATATAGATATAGCCTATTGCATTTGTATTATTTTAATAAATAAATATTAGTTGTACATATTATTATTTAAAATTATGATATTAATATGTATGTAAAAATTAATGAAAATGTAAATAAAAATAATTTAAAAATATCATATAGTATAAAAATTAACATGTATTGAAAAAGTCTTTTTCTTTTACTAGCCATTGCGTACTACAATACGTTTACGATTACGTCCGTATGTATTGGAATCACAAATATAACGAAATACGTACTAAAAATGTACGAGTAGGATAACATTACAGAACACAAACTAGAGAAAAATATTTTAATCAAAAATTAAATTGCCTTAAAAGTATCTGTTATTTAGGAGTTTTCCTGTATAAAAGAGGTGAAAATGTCCCTGTTCCCATAAAAACGTCCGCTATATAGAGGTGTCTGTTAAAGGAGGTTTCACTGTATAATGATTGGTAAATCTAACTTAAACCAGTATAACATACAGTACATTGTACATTAGACTAATGCCAAAGTTTTATTTAACAAATGGAATATAAAGTCAAATAATCAATTACATACTTAAATTATATTATGTTAAACCCTTCAGAATTTAATATTTATTATACTCTATTTTGGTTCTAGGTGATTTTACTTAAAATGATATCGCTTAACAGAACTTATCTTCACTATATGAACTTATTTAATGCAATACAATTAAAAATAAAACTTCTGAAAATGGAATATTCATTAAACTGTAATAAATTAAAAATATTTTGAAATATTTTTACAATTTTGCTATCTATAGTACAAATAATTACCTCCGACTTTCTCAATGACTTTTACACAAATATCATCTTCTTCAGGACAAGAAATTGTTTTATGCCACAACCACTTAAATGGTGTGCCACAACCTGGATGTGTTGAAACACATTGGTAGCATAATAATAATGATTGAGCTATAAAATAATAACAGATAAATAAATTTAGTTATCTGTTTCAAGGATTAGTTACTACCTATACTACTATAACATAATAAATAAACCATTAAAATGTATAACATCTGAATATCCAATTTAAGATAGAACAACAGAAAATACCATTGGGCCACTCCCTATAGTGTAGTACTCACCTTGTACGAATATTGTAGAAAATATAACTAATGAAAGAAAAGTTTTTGATTTCATCATGTTTATTATGAAGATACAATACAAAGCTATATGTTTTACTGTTTAACTTTATAAAATATTTACCATTCAAAGGTAGGTAAGCAATTAAAAACAATAATTTGCCAGTTAAGTCCAACTGACTGGTAATCTACAAGTAGTTAATATCAGTAATCTATCAAAAGTCAAAACAAGTAACAACAAAACCGACAACAACAATAATGTGAAAAACATTGTAAGCGATAACTTACAGTATGACCATTTGTACAACAAGATAATATGTAATTAGCTGCTGATATAAAATATTCATGAACATTAGAGTACTTTAATGTTCACGAAAATACTTTAACCACGTTTACAGAATTTATTTTGTGCTTTTAATCTCATATAATTTGTCATGAAAAATTGGAGCATTCTACCTATAAAAAGATACATAGTTATCTCCCGAACTCGAAATGTCAATCATGTTTATACTTTTTAAATTGCATCGTAAACGAAAACGGTCTAGTGTTAATGGCCCCTCAATGGGCAGGTTGTTAATGTACACGTGATTCTAAACATTTTTACTAAAAAATATAAATCTAAGCAATGTTAT
>PVMI01001130.1:0-13144 GCA_008528875.1 Aulacorthum solani | reverse complement strand
GCTGTATAAAGAAGTTTCACTTCATCCGCGAGTGCTACTGTAACACTTACGACTTTTTTTTCTTAAATCATCTTAATTTCAAAATTGGACGAAGTTAAATAGTTAAGTGTAGTATTACAATTTTAGTTATTTCATTGTAATTTGAAAATATTATTTCTAAGTGCTTAAAACACTTGAAACTTTTAAAGTACTTTATAATATTTTTTATATAGCATGTCATTTTCAAATGCAAAGATTTCGGAAAAAGTCAATTAAATAACCTGCTGTACTACTAATAGTAATATAAATTACTTTAATAACTATATTATCATATAACATGCATAGTAATATCTAATACATATACGCTGATGGCCTGTCTTCGCTCAAAGTCGTTCTTCGTATAATCGTATCCAATGATGTTTTGACATTATATTTAATTCTAATTTAATACAAAGTGACCCACTTGACACTTATTGTAAGAGACTGATAGATTATTTTCTATTGTGTATAAATGATCAAGTTTTAATATTAAACAAAACAAATTGAAATCATATATTTTCTCATTGGTAAATTCGATTGATATGAATATTATTATAAAAAACGTTGGAAATATTATGATAAATTCATTTACGGTTTTTTTTTTTGTTCCATAAAAATACCTTTCGCGTATTTGAAAAGCACACTCGTTGCTTTATTTTATTAATAATTTTATAAACACATAAAAAAACTATTATAATAATATGAACATAGCAGGTAAAATTGTACAAATTGTTATCATCTCATTTCATTAAAACTGTATTGTTTTTATGATTTCGCATTTGTCTATTATTTTCTAGTAGCTTTTGAAAAAATAAAATTAAAGTAATTTACTTAAATTTATTCTCCAAATAATATGAAAATAAAGTGTAACACTATAACCAGTCATTCAGCTAACGCGCATGCATTTGTTTATATTTCGTTGGCCCATGAATTTATGACTGATATTAAGCCATATATTTTCATTGGCATTGATGTTTATTACATTGTTGCCCATAATTCCACGTTATATCGGCTCATAAAAACACAATAATATACAGAATATATGTAGGTAGGTATAAAATAATATACGAATTTGTACAATATTTTGTATTTAAAATATCTAGTGCATTGAGTATTCCGCATTTCCGTAGAATTTATTTCGTTTCTACGTGCAGGCACATTTTATGTACCTAGTATTATTATTATCTATCGGTATTATTTATACTAACCTATACCGACGAGATGACCCACTCATCTTCCCCATAAAACACATTAATTAGGCAAGGTTCTCATACGCCTCACAGGATAGTTTTTGATTATTTTGATTGAGTGTTTACACAGTTCGAATGAGACCAGCCATAATAATCAGTAACCACAATAAATTGAAACTGCTCAACACTTCCGATCAGCGGCACCGAATCGTGAAATTATATTTGAAGGCTGCAGAGGTTGTCATAGTGTGAGTTTATCTTTTATTTGCATATATAACTTTGTATATAAATACAATTAAAAAAGAAGTTGCAGACTAATAAGGCCTCCAGACGATAGTCTCGGTTGAGCCATTTTAAAGATGTACAACTAAACAATTTAAAGGTAATGCTAAATCTTTGGCTACAATATTCGGACCAGATCGCCGTTCGTTCGTGATCGAATAAGTGGAGGGGTGGAGTACATTGGCCCGTGGACGATGGCCTAAACATGGGCGTCGGGTGTATCACGGAGTGATAACTCTGAAAAGAGCATTTTTTGCTGGGCCAATCTGGATTATAATTTGATCGAAGTGATCCAGAATGCAATCCCTGAGAATATGTTAAAACGACTGCACGGTAGCTGTTAGTGACGGACGACTGCCCACGATCATTATGATTTCAGGACGTGTAAGGAGGTAAGGAGCAACCTTAACTACTAATGGCTCGAATTCTGAGTTATTTACCCCTGACGGTCGTTGTCGTACACTGGCTCAGGCTCTGGTGTAGACTTAGTTCCACCGAGTCTGTTTGTTCTCTGCTACTGCTTATTATCAACTATGGTTGATCAGCAGGTGCACCTGTTTGATCGGGCATTAGGCTCAAAGTCAGTGTCAGGCGTGAGCCTAATCTGTGACTGTCGGATCTGTGAATTTTTAACTTGACTTTACTGTACTTGCGGAGAGACGGCTTTATGTTTTTTTTTTTTGTAAGTTTTTGCACACAATTGCGATCTAAGATGGTATTTTTGTTGATACTCGTAGGTGGCTGAGATATTGTTACGTCCTATTCTTCTAATATGATTGTATTATAGTGATGTGGAAGTTGAGTGGAATATTGCCTCCCCGTTTCTTTTATAGTATCTTTGAAATGAAGCACAGTGAAGTCTTAATCAGTAAAGTTCTAAAATATGTGGTGCACTGGTATGTATAATATGGCCTCGGACACGCGTTCTATTTGGTGTGTCACAGCACAGCTGTTTCCCACGTGAATATCACATAATCAGCATTTATTGTAGGTATGATTATCTTTTGTTACACTGGTATGTTTCGACTATGTAATGGTTTTACTGACTCTGAGAATGGCCTTTTCCCCATTTCCCTGTTACAAAGTCTAGACACCGTTGTATAATATTATTGTAAATATTTTATTTATATAGTTTACGTTTAATAATATTTCTAATAAAATTCTCCTGCAACTCTGTCTCAAATATAAATACCTACATTATTATTACTTTTTTAAGTGTTAAATCGTTATCCCAGAAACTACAGGCAAGTATAATATAAATTATTGAAGCACAATAATTGTTGCATTGTTTTACTAACGAACAAATAATAAATTTAATAATAATTATCTTCATCGTAAAAATAATGAGTATAATATATACTTGTTTTATTTATTATATTATAACACCTACCATAAAACAACTATAGGATAAGTATCCAATGTTATAATAATTAGATGAGTTACAAAATGTGTTAAATTCAGTCAACTTCAGTAGGTCTAAAAACAATATTTTATCTTTTTGACAAGAAGTGACGAAATAAATATTTCATAGGATAATTGCAATTGCAAATGTCTACACGATAAATGTACAATGTTTGAAAAAATATGGAAAGATTGATTATTATAATATTATTATTATTTGTAAGGACATTGTATAATAATTGATAAATCATGTATATGATGTATAAATGTGAAATCAGTTTAAGATTTTATCTATAAATTATAATAGTAGGTGAGTGCATCATAATGACTTAAAACTATTGGATAATATTACAGAGGGTTAAAAACATTGTTTTTTTTTTAAATTGTTGATAATAGTAACTTTTATTATTAAATATTAGCAGTATTTTGTAAGTCGTTTTGCAGAACCAAAATAGTATATACAATATTATGGATTTGTCAAATTGCTTAAAGATCAATTTCAACCCATTTAATGACGTTAAAATATTAAGATGTATATAATATATAACATTAAAAATAGTTAAATAATATACAACAATATTTTTAAATGCACAAAATAATGCATTTTTATTTATTTTTTTTTTTAAACATTTTATTTCTATTTATGCTGGTTTTTATATTGTAAATTTCAGTCTAACATACCAAACGTTAAAATTAATTACGATGAAAAAAATAAAACCAGTGTGTTGGAATTCCTAACTTATAATGAGAAAAAAAGTTTGAAAATATCAGTTATGCAAAATATAAAAATCTGAAGCTTTTGATAGGTATTAAAGTTTAATCGGATTATAAATATATTATACCTAATCGTTAGATTTTTTTAATATAAAATATATGAATTATCAAAGCTATAAACAAAATATTATGGTATTAGAGGGTTTTTTCATTACTATTATTTTTTATTATTATTATTATTGCTAGTAACAACAATATTCACTCAAGTTCAGAGATGTTGACAAAGCACGTGCAATTTATATGAGCGATTTAATTCCAATATTATTACATTAAATGCTCAGAGTACTTTGGGATATGCAATATTAATGTGATCACATAGCTGACTATTATTGCTGAATTAATACTCATTGATACAAGTATAAAACTTGGCATACAGTAAACATCATATTCTATTACAGTTTCCTATGCAATTTCGGAAAAATGTTATCAGTTTCTTTAAAAGTTTAAAATTTAAACACTTATGAAAAAAAATATGTTGAATTTATGGAATTATGATAATTTTTAACTCCTTCAAGAATAACTTTATATGGTAAACTCTGTATTCAATTTCCAACCTAAATAAAATTTGTCAACACAAATTTAAAAAAAAAATAATGTAAAATTGTATTCGGCATTCAATTTGCACATATCCCTCTCAAAGATGGTGTGCCATCCAGACAGACTACTTTATTACAATACAACAGATGGTATGCATTATGCAATTCGGATATTCAGTCGTCCCAAACACTGTAGGAACAAATTATTATTACATTTTACTTTTATATACAATTTTTTATTGTGCTGGTTAGGTCCTAAATGTTTTTCAATAAGAAGCACACGGTTTCGCGTCATTTGGACGATATTTTCTAGGCGATGATCGGATGCATACGAAATACTAATATCGATAATCGAGTTATCTGGATTATGTTCATATTATATTAATAATGAACTCATATTTGCACAATACGTTGCACAACCATATTAACATTATTATTTTATAATTTATAAGCTATTTCTAGCGATCACCATTACTTATTATTTTGATTAACGCTCCGTGAAAACTGATAATGCACTGAAAGTTGGGTACCCAGCAAACTATTTACTATTTATTTATCTTAGGTTGAAGTTGGGAACTCAACTATAGTTACAACTTAAAGTAATAATTTGTGATGCAACTAACTGTACAATTTTATTTTCAACCCCACTTTACGGCCCTTGACGTTTTACAATAATTGGTCTACGTAATCATTTTTGATTTTTATTTCTCTTGCATCATCAGCTATTGTACCTATGGGCCCTCCGAAAATTTTCAAGTATTCACAGACTTGGGTAAAAAGCCTTTAATAAGAATTTGGAATAAATACTTTAATACTCTGTATCACTCTGTAATGCTTTGTGTTATTCTGTAATAATTAAATCAATGACATTTTTCTTCTGGAAAATTTTAGATTAGCTCCAACATTTATAATTTACTAATATTCTAAACATAGAATAATTTAAGTTGTTGTAAAATGTGTATAGTATTATTATCAGAAAAATTTTCAGAAAAACAAGGAAAACAATTATTATTGCAAATAAAAAGAATGTTTTTATAAAAAATAAACACTTTTAAAAAACATTATAAGTGCGGTTATTCAGAATATTTTTGAGGAAAAAGTATTTTAAAAGTATTATGAATACCTACTGAAAAAGTATTCCAAATATTGTATTTGTAATACTACTGTAATACTGTATTGCCAAACATTACCGTGAGCAAACATAAAACTGAAACTGCATCTTTTGAGAATTTCATATTATAACAATACGCAATATCTAATATTTACGATTCGTACGATTATGGAGTATTGGTATATAGTATATACCAACAATTTGTAACAGTTTCATACAATACGACTTGACTTCTACAGTGGCGTAATCAGAATTTTCAAATGAATGAGATAGAAAATTTGAATGCACACTTTAACACATGGCCTCTCGTCCTAACCCAACCACAATCTCTAACCACAAAAACAATAAAAGTATACAATGTTATAACTCAATAAAAATATTATTTATAAATACTATGCATCAAGTTTAAAAATTTGTAATTTTCATTTATAAAACTACATACGATTTTCTTGGTTTTTGAGGTATGACTTTAAAGTTTTAAACACACTTACTCGGGATCAATAAGCATTGTGAGACTGTTCTAATAAATGACCTTAAATCTGAAAAATAAAAAAATCACATCGGTTTATTATGCAGTATAATTAACCTATTTGAGTCATTGTATTTTTATTAAATAGGTTTTCAGTATTTCCATTCAGTAAAACATTCTTTCAAAAGTCGACAAAAACACTGGGATTGTCAATGATTTAAAATATTTTATTCAATTGATAAATATTAAAGTATATCGGAAAAATTGAATGACGACATAAACTATTAGAAAATCTATGCAGCTGTTTTAGAAAGCGTATGGCTTAATTTCAATTTTGATTGCCATATTATTATTAATTGTGGTTTAAATGTCAGCAAAGTCGAAGTAAACAGTACTCGACAAGTTTTTTTTTCAAAATATGGTTGATCTCAAATATCAATAAATATGAAAAAGGAAAACGGCATCAACACATCGCAAAATGCACATCATTATTTTTCAATTATAGCAAGCACAAAAAAAGCACTCAAATATAAAAGTACAAGTTATTTGGTGTTATGACTTATAATAGATATTTATGGTGAAGAATAGCTCGCATCCCCAACCGCAACCATTCCGGGAGAATGCCAATTGAATACTACTTATTATATATAGCACTTAAGTAGTAACTTATAATAGTGCTATATAATATATGTACTTTATATAGCCCAATGACTTTCAGCCCGCTTTAAGTGCGACGACCATCCTAATTAAATATTCAATCTTTCCATAGCATATAAAAATATTTTCACAATATAGATGGACAGGTTATCAAGATGGAAAAACTAAAATATAATTATTCGTTGTCGACAGACAAAATAGTCACTGGTACTCAGTACTGTAAACATGGTATGTAAACCGGTATGATTACGGTTATTAGGGTCTCATGGTTTTTTAGTCAAGCGTGTATGTTAAGTGCAAAGCGTCTTTGGAGAGGAGTCGGCTATTCATAACACATTTCGTAGCGCAGACACGATGATGAGGATATATTATTATATATATATATATATATATTATAATATAGTGAAAACAATAGAAATTGAAATGTGTCGATGGGGTGGGTGGTGCTGGGGGAGTGAGATTATAATAAATAATATAATATATTGTAATTCATGAGCTATAGTAGGGAGAACTAAAGACAAAGGTTTTTGTGTCGTTGGCTTTACACGGGCGCAGTGCAAAGACCGTCGACCTTTAGCCGGTTTCAAGTTATCACCGTGGCGGTGGCGGGTGGGACGATAGGAGTGTATAATATGCGCTCTGGCTTTTGTGCTGCTGCTCCTCGCCAGTTTAATTACAAACGGTTTGAGGTGGTTCGAGGGTGAGGACTTACGATTGGAAAAGCTAAGCCGCTTTATTCGAGCTGCAGCCAGTTCGGCATTATCGTATACACAGTCGTTCTGCGTCCTTATCGGCCACTTGCAGCTGACGGCCCAAGCTCTAATCCGCCTTAAACCCAAGCTCGCTCTCTTCGTCGAAGGTATTAGGCAGGTACCTACCTACCTGCAGTGGAGAGTGCCATATAGTTGCATACAATTATTATTATACGCATCGCTGACGTCACGTAGCTTTCCGCACTCATGTGTGACTGTAAATATTGATATAAGTATTATTATAGTGGCGCCATATTATTATGTGTGTACAGAGTGGTTTTATTTAATCGTGAACACTTTTTTTTTTTAAGCAATTTTTTTTTATTATAATTATTTTCTTAAACGTTTGAGAACAATCTCTCACACAATTTCCTGCGGTGCGTATACGACAAAATAATCATTCCGTTTAGATATACCTCCATAATAATATTATATTACTATGAGTGTATAAACACGCAAACATGATATTCATTTATTATCTGCATCTAAAATATTACCCAACAATAACAATACCACACGTAGGTGTAAAAATATATTTATGAAGTACTAATTAACCACGTATTAAGAGTCCAGAATCTGAATATTTTATATTATTTTACGAAATTAACTTTAAAAAAATGGATTTTTCAGAAAAGAAAACATACACTATTGCATTTCTATCTTATTTCAAATCTATCTATTATAGTAATTGCTGTGTTTTGTTATAGACCCAACAACAACGTCGATGCGTGTACTTCATTAAATAATACATAGGTATTATTTTTGTAGGAGGGAGAAGAGCTGAGAGAGATAATACAAGCGGGAATGATAAACACGTCTTTCCAACAAAAATATCAGTCAAGAATATAAATTGAATTGTTTTAAAACGTTTCTATATGTTAACAGCACTCAAACTGTGTAAATAATATGTTATTATTCTTTCCGAGTCTACGATAGCTAGACTAGCTATCTCATTCTGTTTTTATCTGTTTAATATAGACTTTATTATATAACTTATATTATTCGGTACACGCACACAACTGAACTCCGGCGACAAAACTGCCAGTGAAAATGAGAATACTTCATTATTCGGAATGGAACTCGAAACCAGAGATAATATTATAGCGAATCGATCGAGTTACCTGCAAACATTTACACAGCTGTTTGCACCGTAAATTATATAAATACAATTATTTGGATACATGATATTACTATATATTATTAAATTATTTATATTTGATGTTTAAAATAATTACCTAAGTTGCCTTTACGAGTATAATATTTGAATATCTCTTGTTTTTTGAAAAAAAAAGTTTTAAAAAAAATGAATATTTGTTTATTTTAAGTTTAGGAGAACTAAAAAAATATTAATAATCGACAATCGTTATAAAATTAGTGTATTTACAATATGATAAAACTTTTCAAAAATTAAAAATTAAAATTGATTGACATGGACAAGATGGCGGGAAACTGTATAAAATATAAATATTCTACAGCACAATATTTTCTCCAGTTAAAAAAAATGCCCGTGAATCTAAAAAATAAATTAACGAGTTAAAAAATATTATCTATGATATTGTTTATTCTCTTAAAAACTTTTAAAACCTGTTATTTACCTTTGTGAAAGTCACAAAAATGTAAGTACAAAGTATAGCATGTTGAATGTTAGTTAAAAAAATAAATACTAAACTCTTTATAAGTATAAAATATTTAACGATACATTAACTCCATCACAATGCGATTTGGAAATCTGAGTTTATTTTTAAATAACTTTCCTTGTTGTATCGTTGAAAATTCAAAATGAAAATGTTTTAACTAAAACGGACTATTCCCCGATTTTCTCGACAAATATTCACCCTGTTTATTTAAATATTCAAAGTTGTTTTAAAATGTAGGCTGGTGTCACACGGTTTAACAAGTAAGATTTAGTAACGCATTGAGGTCCAAAACATCTCTAATAATATTTTATTTTATATATTAATCATTTATTTTGGCTACAACGAAGAAAAAAATTAATTTCTCTGCAGTGCATGGACATTTTATAATTTATTTTCAATAATATCGAATCAATATAATATAATATATATATGACATGAACATGTTTAATGTACACGTGCATTTGTATAATATCATTATTATGTGAAAATTCTGTCGAATTTCGGAAATCACAAGGGAATGGTAATATTACGGATATTATGTTCGAGTCTTTCGCAAACTTTCTATTGCGTTCCGATTTACCGGTGTTTGTTGACATACGAAACAAGTGTATTCAAGTAGATGTATACAATATGTGTATTAAATAATAATATTATCGTATTCAATAATTGTAAAGAACGGAAAGCAATAACGTCGGAATATCGAATCGAATTGCATACCTAGAGTAGAACATAATATTGTATTATTATATTTTTCTTCACTATCGAGTAGCATGGTAGTTCAGACTAGTCCTTCTATGCTTTGTATCAAAATTGCATACACAGAGCGCCGTCTTATAAAAATATAAAACATAATATTATGTTTTTTTATAGACTTTTATTATTTGAGTATTATTTATATTTTATACTATTATAGGTATGTACTAGCCATTCAACGTATTTGACGTTCAATTTAATCGTATTTTCCAAGCCATTCGTCGGTTACTAATGATTGTTTGGTTTGTTCGCGAAGGAGAAGATGAAGTTGCAGAAGGTCCCCTCTATTATATGGTGGTAGTTTTAAACACATTATGCAGTTTCATTACGTTATAATAGCCTTTAAACTAATCCAACTGAAAGACATCTTTAATGGCATTTTCGACTTCTGTCAAATCCCCAAAAATGTTTTAGAAATTGTTGTTGCTGACTTCAGAAGATTCTCATGTTTGTCTGGGTGACGTGGTTTTCTATATACAATACTATTTTATACGTCGACTGCTGTAAAAATCATTAATTTGTATTGCTACTCCCTGTAATACCAGGACGTGGAACGTCTGAAATATCGTAAACACCGGTATTATATAATTATCTGGAGTAACCGAAAAATGAATGTAAATATATATATTAATTAAATTTTGACTACAGTACCTCCTACTTACAGCAGAATTAATATAATATAATAATTATTTTTAATACTTTTAAAATGTGTCAGCATATGGACATGCTGTTACAGGTTTAATAGATATTATATAATTAGATAGTAAAGGTTTTATATGATAATAAAGTGTAATATTATAAATCCTGATGGTAAAGGTTTTATATGATAATAAAGTGTAATATTATAAATCCTGATAGTAATTACTATACCCTCAACTACAAATATATAATATTGACAACAATCAATCAAGAGAAGTTGTGTAGTCTGACGACATACGCACATCGGCTACTGTATATAATATTACCCACTCATTTGTGTTAATAAATTCGTTTGCATATTTTTTTTTGATTATTATTTGAGTACTATATATAGCTAGTCACCGCAGAAATTTAAACTGTGGGCTGAAAGATTATCCTTTATTTTAATCATCGTTAAGTTTTTAGACAATATTATAATAACTTATCGGCTTTTCATAATATTTTTTACTTTTTAAATGTGTTCCATCATTATTATTCTTGTTTTTATGAAAATTAAAACGTCTTGACATTTTAATTAAAAGTTTGGTAAGTTAAATAACTTTGAAAAATTATATGCAAGAAACATTGAAAAATGTGATTCGATTAATGTTTGCTCTTGTGTGTTGTATACGTGAGTCTATGATAACATCGAAAACATAATAGAATATGTTTTACTAAAGAAATGCGTAAAAAAATAATTTATAATTTATAGCTTTAAAAAAAAGTTAATACATTATGTTAAGGAAGGCGTAGTTATTTAATAATGTAGTGTATTAGAAGAAGAACACGTACAATGTACATAATAGTAAATCTATAGTACAGCTAAAAAGAAATTTTATTAATGTTAGGTACACTTAAAACTATTTTAATTTCTAATCGTTTTTAAAAATTGTTCGCAGAATTCACAGAGAATGATAATATACTTTAACTTTCATTAGTATGATAAATAATTTATATTCTGAAGATATGCTAAACAAAAGCCGAAACGAATAAATAGTTTATCATAAATTATTGTTATAAATCTGAAATTATGATATCAGTGCTTTAGTATTATTTAAAAATTAAAATTATGTAAATAAAATATTATGTATGAACTAAAGTTGTCAATTTTAGACTACTACTAAATTTTTTCACTGCATTAAAATTAACTCGAATAACAAATTTTATTATTATACTAAAAATCAAATTATAGTCAATGTCATTTTTGAATTTAAAATAAAATAATTTCCAATGTTGTCACAATTAATACTGTCCAATCATTATATATTTTTAGTTAAATATATAATACATACATATTTTTTTGAAATTTGAAATATCTTCTGACCATCACACACAAATCATTCGAATTCGTCAGTTTAACTGTGACTTGATTTAAACGATAGTAAGTATTATGGATATTATATTTTAAAATATTTCTACCAGGGTAATTCTTATTTATTTAGTATTTGTGTCGTATCAAATTTACAATAAACTTTGTCCTACCATTATATAGATCACGTTTGATTTATCTGAAGACCAAAACCAATTATTATTATACGCTTATAATATATGCGGAGTTAATATACTTTATTGCATTTATACGTTTATATTATGTGTCGCGCATCCTTTGCAAAACGTGATTCAATATAATATACCATCTCATTTCGGGTGCTGCGAAGCAGTGTACTATATCTGCGCGATGACGTCGTATACGTTTTATATACAATCAAAAGTTCGATCAAGCTCGGTCGGGTTTTCGTTATTCTCATTAATTTACTTGTTCAAATATAATATACGATATAAATGCTACAGTACCATAAATCGTTCCTCGTAGATAAATATTAATTTCAAAATGTTTCAAATTGAGTATTCGTTTTTAATTTTGACACTTATACGACAGATATACAAACAGGAACTAAACATTTTTAGAAAACAAAAACATTTTTTAAATATTTTTTCACGCCGTCTATTGTTTCAAAATATATTATTGGCGTGTACCTATACTCGTATAATGCCACTGCGATGCTTCCGCAGATACCATTATACCACGCTGTACCAGGAGAAGCTTTACAAATAGGAATAATATGATAAATACTTAAATACTGCATTGCTGTAGGATCTCCAGGTAAAAGAAAAACATATAATAATAATAATATAAACCTTCTTATATATTGTAATATTTTTTCCGTATAAATAACATATTTAATAATAATATGTAGTACAGTTTGCTGAAAAAAAATGTCTCCAAAAATTGTATTTCTACATAGCTCCTTGCTGCTGGTATATATCGATCGTCATAATAACATATATATACATATATATATATATATATATATATACCTATACCCAAAAATATCATATATACACACAAACATTATAATATATTATATGCACAATAATCAAGTGACGCGAGTAGAAGACCAAACGCCTGTACAAATATAAAAGTCTCCATCGTTCCTACATATTATTATATAATATGATAATAATATATATATTTGTACTAGTATATAGTACGTTCCACGGGACCCGAGTCGTGAGTATTTTGTACAGAATGATTCCTTTGTCGCGGACCGTAAATAATAATATTCTAGAAAATATTGATATTAGTAATTCAATGTTTTGAATTAATCGCGATACGATGTGCACGTAGAAAATCGTCGATTACAGTCGTAATATAATATATAAAAAACGTGCCCTATGATTTCCGGAGATGTTTCCTTTGCGCGGTAAAAATATAATCGCCCTGTATACACACCAATACATGATAACATTATATTGTAAGTATACATTTGGTAGTCATCTCGTCGTCACGCAACCCGAAGCAGCCGGTGTGCCGGCGGTGAAATTGGGTATTTCGAGATCGGATGTTATTGTCAACCGTCGACGGCTGCCGGCTATAATCCTCCC
>PVMI01001126.1:0-19341 GCA_008528875.1 Aulacorthum solani | reverse complement strand
TATTATATTACCTATATTACTGTAGTAGGTACCTAGGCTAATAAGGAGTTGATCGTTAAACAATATCGGTAATGACGAATTTAATGTTTTATATAATGTACCTACCAAGTACTGACGATAACAAGGAAAACTAAAAATATTATTTAAATTTATTATGGTTATCGTAAAATTCAACTGTACATTTGACTTCTTTGTTCGGATTATCGGCAAACAAAACATGTTTTATCATGCTTGATGAACGTCATTCATTTCTTGTACTTTAAAAATTGCGAACGCGTGAGAAAATGAAAACGTAGGTATTGAATTATGCAAACACTGTGATTTGTCAACTATGGTTAAGACTGCTCCATGTCCAAAATAATTTTTGTTACCAATTTAAGACTCATAAATAATGGAACTGCTCTAGTCTCCCAAAAATGCATTACACAATAACGTGATGATTATAGGTGTTCTAAATTGTATATTTCATCAAAAATAAACAAACCTTCAGATAATATTACTATAAATGATTATATATACAGTTAAGTCCTTGTATTATCAAATTTAATGCTACAAAATAAGTTTTTTTATTTTCTGACATTACTTGTTGCATAGAACAATTATTAATTTACACTCTACATTAGAGAAGTATTTTTTTCAGGACCTATTAAAAATGTATTTTGTACAAGACTGGCAAATATGAGTGTTTGACTCGACGAAACCTCTTCCGTCAACTATAATTAATAAATTATACAAGTCTCACTACAGTTCAAAAAAAGGACTCAATAAAACATCCAGTAAGCTATACAAAAGTTCAGACAAATACAAACCGAATCGTACATTCGTACCTACTGATTCAATTTATATTGTAATGCAGAATTCTATAAAACAAAAATAAAAGCAAGTGAATATAGCACTTTCATTTACATATAGTACCTATACATAGACATTCAACATTTAGTACAATGAGCATACGTATATGTTTGCAAGTGCACACTACACAGATAAATTAACGTAATAAAGTGTGTAGATAGGCGAACTGTGCGTCTGTACATAAATAAATCATAAAGCAAACAAGCATTCATGAAAACTTTTGCATTGGCATTTATTCTTAAATATATGTTTATTATACAGCCCGATACAGGGCATAGATGTTTGACTAAACATAGATATCTATTATAAAAGACCATATTACTTTTAAATTTTTGATATTTTCGTACCATTATTAAAAAGTGTCCTGTGACAATACAAATTTTTGCTTTAACATGTAAATCCCCTTTTTTTATTATTAAATTATTTAGTTAATAATTGTTGTGAAAAATCTCATAAACCTTATTCAAAGTTTGAACGAGTAGTTTCTCAGTTATCTATTGAAATGTTAAAACTAAGGGCAATAGTCCTTAAAAATTGCTTACAAGAATATAAAATATATTGTAAAGTAATGTTGGATCTAGTATTATTTTAATTTGACCATTTTTACAATTACCTAAAGATTTTTCTCATAAATTATTATTAGTCAGCAGTGTAAGTAAGAAATGCCGATGAAAAAATTGTATTATTTGTTCTTATTTATATTATTTGAGTTGTGATAAAATAGCAGTACTGCAAATGCCATACCTACTACCTCGGAAATATTATTATTACCTTTATACTTATTAATTATTTTTAAAAACAAAATATTTAAATTAATAAAATTAGTATAGTGTATTTTTAATGTTATGAAATATACTTCAAAATGCAATGAATATTTCTAATTTTAAATGCCTTAAGTAAAAAAAAAAGCTCTAGCAAAAAATAAAATTTAATTTCTACTTGGAAATTCCTTGGTTATTAGATTTTTGAAATTTTACACCATTATTCTTCGTACTCAAAGTAACTCAAAAACTACTCGTTCAAATGTTTCAGAAAAATTGTCCACCAAATAATTTACAGTAGAAAAAGTTGTTTTTATTTTAAAAACGGAAGTTTGTGCATCCACAGGCCACTCCTCAAGTAGTATAAAAAATCTCAATAATTTAAAATTATGATCTCAAAGTATATTTAAGAATTCCAATAACAATATTTGTAATGACTACATTATTAAAGAAAAGGAAGGGGTGAACATGCTTGGTGAATCATTCCGTATATAAATTATATGATTAGTAATTTTAACATCATATTTTTAAGTAGGTATAAACTATAAAACTGTTGTACCTGGTAATAGTATGGCCACATGAGTGTCAATATAATAGCTACGCTGCAATACGATAACGTGATGATGGATAACGATATAACTATTGCCAAAGGTATGTCTCTTGTAGGTCGTTTGGCTTCTTCTCCTTGAATAATTCCAAAAAAACAAAATAGTATTAGTTGTCTGACAAATCACAAATGCGAACACTTGTAAAATTGACAAGTCATCATTAAATGTACACTACGTTAAGTTTAATTTATACAGCCGCAAAACTATAATGTCTACCCTATGTCTAATGCTCAAGTTACAAATGCTTACCGGTAGTGGCTATGGCATCGAATCCAACAAATCCGTAAAAGCATGTTGCAGCTCCTACAAACACTCCGGACCATCCAAAAGGCAAAAATCCGCCTTCTCCGCCTTTCACATTCAGTGGTATATTTTCTTTTGGTATGTTCCAATTGTAAAAATCGACTGCGATGATTAACACAATTTAAATAAAAATATTAAAACAACGGATTCGATATAAATCTAAACCAATTTGTAGTACATTTATTTTACCTAGTTAATTTAACATCGAATTAAGCATCATTATAGGTACATTTTGTTAAATTATTTAAAAAATATTTTATCTAGGTATTGAACTCATATGTTTGTTATAAATATTATGTAACTATTAACTATACTATTTTCTTAGGTCTTTAGTTTCCTGAAAAAAAAATTTTCTACGTACTTTTGAATAGGCCAGTTACGACGACTGTGACAACTGTAAGCAGGTTGACAACAGTAAATATCTTGTTAAGTAAAGACGATTCTCTCATACCCCATGCAATTAACACTTAAACAAAAATAAATAACCACTTCAGTAATATATTAATAAAATATTATACTGTAAAGTTCATAGTTTGAGCCTTTGAGGTGGATACACCGATTAATACAACATAGAATTAATGGAAGTATTTTAATGTTCAATTTAACATTTTCTAATACAAAGTAGTTAATATGGTTGATTGTTGATGTCATCATACTATGAAAAGGAAAACAGATTATATGATTGAAAAACGATTAAATAAGAATATTAAAATAGTATGGGAAATATTGAGTGGACAATAAAAAGAGAATATAGTAAGTATCAGAAAAATATTCTGTCATATACATCCTGTTAACAATCAATAAAAAGATCGTGAATAGGTGGTATTTAATACAATCTATATTTTTAATACTGAAAACATGTATAAAATATCGACAATAGTCGATTATTTTTCAGTTATTTTTTTGACAAAATACATTTTTTTTAATTTAAAATTTAATAACATAAATTAAACCTAACTATTAAATTAATAAGTAGTAAACTAATAACTGAAATTCCGAAAATTCAAAACCATTCATCTATAGTTTTTAATTTCAATAAGTAAAATTCTAATTAAATAAATTGACCAAATTAGTTTTTGCAGTTCCGATAATAATGTTGTTGTTGCAGGGAAAATTAAGCTGTCTAATCCATGTTCTGACGAGATTATATTGAACACATTTTATAAAATAATAAGCTTAATAAAGAAAAAATATATCATTATAATAAAGTATATCTCAACCTTACCGAGTTATAAAACATATCTTACTAAGAATTTAATAATAAATATTTGAAAACCATCCAACCTTAATAATTGTCTTTATATGTCATTCGTTTTTAATAGATTGTTAGCAATAGCTTTATAATCTACTATTACGTGTCGAAAATTACAAGAAGATAAATCTAAGGATATCATTTTATAACTGGAAATCAAATAAACTCTTAATGACTATTTTCACTTACCGATTTCTGTACCTACTATATCATTTGTATTCAAAATATTAATGTTTCCATAATGTAAATAAAAAAAATGTTTCAAATTGTAATACTTACAAGTTAACATTAGTATAGATGCAAATGAAAAAAGATCAGGGTATGGTGCCAAGAAGTCCACATTCATTGGAAATGTTTCTTCAAAATATCTTCTCATCTTATAACCAAGTGGTTTATCAATATGCCCACTTAAAGCTCTTGCAATGCTGGCACATCCTAAGATATTCATTATATAATATTATGTTTAAATACTCATATTAACGCCCTTAAGATTCAATTTTTTTGTATGATACTTAATTAATTCTTTTTCTGATTTTATCACAAAACAAATTATTATGAACTAAACTTAAATTAATCAATACATACACATATATATCATACATTTTTAATAATTGTACTCTAATAATTTTAATTCAATGGTAGGTACCTATAATAGATCTATAATAATATTTTATTAATTACATCATCGTTATCAAAACAACAAAAAATAGTTTATAAAAAACAATTATCTTAACAAATACACAATAAGCTAATTTTCACGTTTATACTAACCAATACTGTATTCTAATATTAAATCCCAACCAATAAGGAATGCCACTATTTCACCAATACCCACATAGCTGAACGCATATGCTGACCCGGCTTTTGGTACACGACTAGCAAACTCAGCATAACATAATCCTGAATAAAATAAAATAATTTCTAATTAGTTTTTTTTCCATAAATATTATTTTTAAAAAACTTAAAATCTATTTTTAGAAATCAAACAATAATTATGTATAGTAATTGTACAACACATTCTATTATAATATTATCAATGATTATGTCTTCAACATTTAACACATAATAATACCTAATTATAAATACTCCAGAATTTCCATTTTAGAATGATAGCTTATTATAACTATAGTAAAAAACTTGGGTTAATTTAGTTACAATAGATCTACCATAATATTATACATTATAGCTACCAAATACAGTGTTTAATAGGTATAGAGAAACATTTATCCATATTATGTAGGTAACTACGTCTTTTCTTTTATTAAATAAATACTAATAATGAATATCATACTATATCACTTAATAATTCAATTTAACATCTATTAATAGAAATTTTATTTTTTAAACGTTACAGGTTGACAATTATTTTCATATTTTAAATTATTATTATTTTCATATCAATAATATCAATAATAATGAAGCAAAAAAAAATACAAACAAATTGGATTGATAAATGTTAAAATGTGATTAAATTGAGAAGCCAGTGTTGTGAAAAAATTTAATTATAAGGGTGATTATAGGAGAATGATAATAAACAGAAATCATACATTGGTAGCTAGTATAAGAAAAGAAAGAAACAAAAAAATTTAAAAGAGAAAATTGAAATTGAAAAATTAAAAAAAAGTATGAATCTTTCAGGTGGGAGGGAAAGGCAATCAAAAACTAGACGCTAAATATCGAAAACTGTAATAATTGGCAGTCAAAGTGCAGGTGGAAAGAATGAATCAGGTTAATATTAATTTAATATACGTTGAAGTGTAAACAACATGAATTCATCTTATGATTAGATCGTTAACTTATGTTGGCCATGCCCCCTCAAGCATTTAAAAACCCACTTGGCCAAACCAACTCAAAAATATATTGTTCAAATTTCTTATGCCATTCGGATAAAAATTATATCCAATTGTAATAAATATTTTATTTCATCCTATTTTCTTCCTAACCCATGACAACCCTAAATAAACAAAAAACTGTATGCATTTTAACCAAAAACTCCCTGTATAAAGCACTCTTCAAAAATCAAAATTAAAAAATCGGGTAAGTAGGTAACGTTCTGCTGTGCATTAGGTGTCTAGGGAGACACTGTAAATCATAATAGATATGTTACATTTGAATTCAATGATATAAAATTATTGTATACGAAAAATGATTCAGTTAGAAGACTGTCTATTAGTTTATAGTATAAGACTATGTAGATATATTTTATGATATTATTGTGATTAAATTAATTTATTTCAATATTAGGCATCAGTATATACAGTTTTATCGAAAATATGAAAATGTCATTGTGTGTACAAAATATAATAATATACTTGCATTACAAGTTTCAAATACCCGCAAATAATATTTTTAAATTATGACAAAATAACTAGAACCATTATTCTTGGTTTTAATATGTAATTTCGTCTAAATTTGAACTTAAAAAGTATAAAAAAACTGTGTTATATATTTTTTACATTTTTTGGTTACAGAATGAAATACTTATGAGGGACCTTGTTTTAAATTCTCAATCCTTAACCAAAAATTAAAAATTTTATAAATTACAACTTTGTAAG
The DNA here is from genome assembly GCA_008528875.1 of Aulacorthum solani. Classification (NCBI taxonomy): domain Eukaryota; kingdom Metazoa; phylum Arthropoda; class Insecta; order Hemiptera; family Aphididae; genus Aulacorthum; species Aulacorthum solani. Next base: position 13,010 of record PVMI01001126.1, on the reverse strand, counting down.
GTTAAGGGCTAACATTTTATTCGAATATTGAGTGATGAGGGGAGAAATACTTTTCTAACTATATGTATTTATGGCATCACAATAAAATTATTTGTAAAACTTATTTATAAATGTTGATCAATTAATTTAACAAGTTTTATTATTTCTAATTAGATTTGGTTTTTTGCGTGTCATTCTAGTAAACATAACAATTCAGTAGTCACGTTCAGCTTAGAGTTGTGTACCAATGGATTAAAAAACAATTGACAATGTAAATACATGAACAATTGAGCAATGTAAATATAAAAATGTGGACAACGTTGTAATGGATGTTTATATATGAATTCAATGATAAATCATTGCATACAAAAAATCTTGCCTATATATTTTTAATTAATTTGATCTTTAAATGCTTATAAAAAAAATCATGTCTATGTATTTTAACCATTTTTCAATACTAATATAACAATATATCAGGAGAATTGAAATACATTTTTAAACTTTTTGACTCAACAAACAAAATCTTATTGGCATTTATAGAGAAAAAAAATGTTTAGATGAAAATTGAAAATTTCCATGTACAGCTCTAAACAAATTAAAATATTATTAAGTATAGAAAATTATAAAATGAACATATGAAGTAAATTTAAAGTATATACGATTTGAATTACAACAAAAGAAAAAAATCACTCCATGAGAAATTGAGTGAATATCCAATGTTGTAAACATTTGAACTTTAAACGCTCATAAAAATTAAATTTTCCTGTAGACTTTTTTGCTTGATAAGGTTAGACAAACTTTGAGAAATTTTTTACTACATTTTCAAATCTAAGATATAAAAACGAAATGTATTATGCATTTCTAAATCAAAATAATGTGAACATTTTCGTGATTTATACACGATTTTATCATTTATTCGCTCATAAAAAATATCATGAATATACACTCAACTTGTTTTTTAGTTTCCACTAACAATATCTTACGAAGAATCTTATATTATATTTAAATTTTTTTTTACAGAGCGAAAAAATTTTTAACGACATAAATTTAAAAAAAACTAATAATAATCGAAAATTTCATGTGCATATAAATAGTTTCATAAGAGTCAACATATTTTTAAAATGTTTAGTGTATTGAAAATTATAGTATAAATATTCAGTGAACATTTCAGGTATGTACGGTAATATTTTTAGAGTTATAGGGCCACTAAACACCAAAATCGATTCAGCATAAAAATGCTGGCTTTTCGCTAATTTTTTTTTTTTGTCTTTACCGGCTCTTTTGAATATTACTGGAAATTTTTACTTTTCGAATCACCAATTATATTCACTTTTTCATCGGTAAAGATACTGAAGCTGATAACCAAGTAACAAAGTGCAGAACCATGAGAGTGATAAACTTGGCTGTGAATTGCTTACCCAAACATTGTGTTTTGTTAAATATATAGGTAGATAGATTTAAAAATGTATGTTTTACTCATAAACCTACAATTATAGAACTTAATAACTATTTTAAATGGTGATTAATATACAAATATTGCTAATGATATTAACAAAATATTGTGTTCTAAAACTAATTACATTGATCTATAATTACCTGACAGTGCCGATGCTACAGCTGCAAAAGCAAATGACAAAACGACTGCGGGCCCAGTAAATTTAACCGCCACTTCTCCAGCTAATACATAAGCGCCAAGTCCAAGTGTTGAACCAACGCCAAGAGAAATTAAGTCTACTAGTCCTAATACACGGCTAAGTTGATTTTTCGTTGGCTCAGTGCTCAAATCGGATTCCTTTTTCCTTCTTAACATCGTCTTAATAAGTGATTGATCATTCTAAAGTCAAAATTATTGATGTTTTTATTATTATTATATTTACATAATATCATGTGTATACTATATAGTGAATATTTCAGAATTGAAAATGTATGTTAATATTATGATAAATGAAATTAGAGTCATCTATGTTCCATTAGGTAACAGTTATTTCTAGGACATGTTTAAAACTATGAAGGTACATAATATATTATAAATAAAATAAAATAGGTAGATTTTATAAAAAATTAATAAATTGTAGATAACACAATCATTAAATATTTGTATTAGTTGAACTTATAAGCCCTTTTAGATTAATAATAATTATGCTTTAATTTTGTCACTTAGAGAAACACAGATAATTATTTTTGTACATTATACAATATCCACGACGTGAATAAAATCATAATATATACTCGTACATCTGTGCATTTACTATATAATATAATATACTAATATACCTACTATATACTTTAATATGAACATTAAAAACGCATGGTTAAATAACTATGTAGTTATGTAGTTAAATACTTAAGAAGTAGAGAATGTCTAACATGTTTTGAATTTCAATCTATTTAAAGAAGCTATTTGTTTTGAAATTTGAATTCATATTATTTTCCTAGGTCTCAAATAGTTACCACGTACTGGTATGGTCGGTAGATTGAAAAACAGACACAATACCTTTATCTAATAAAAATCCTTAGATATGGGGTTTGGTACAGTTAATATATATATATTTTTTAATTATTTAAAAAACAAACTATAATACAATAATTGTAAATAAATATAAAAAAATAATAATAACATAAAGATTTCATGGTCTCACATAGTTGTATATTAATATTATCCATTCAAGTAAATATTCCATTTTTTATTATTCACTCCATAACGTAAATTGCAAATTGTAAATAATAATAAATCTATTTCGATAATATTCTGGATTTTTCAAATATAGGATAAAATATATTTTATGTGTATTGAATACTATATTGTTAGTTATTATTATGTAACTTCAAACGTCTTTTATTATTTAAATTGGTTATTTATAAGTTGTAACTAATAAATTGTTTCCAAAGTAATTATTGTTTCTGCTTACTTATCAAAATGTATAATAAACATTTCATCACTTGCAAATTTAACTAACTATATCTATATTATCAGGTTAATATAAGTAGTCTACTATTTTAGTTATGATTTTAGGTCGGCGTTAATTTTGTTTGATCAGTAGTTCTTACTTCAAGATTTCACGAAATTAATTTAATAAACTTAAAACTAATAACATATATACCTACTAGAATAAGTTTCAATATATTTCGATCAGTAAAATTATACCAACCACACATTTTAATAGAATGTTTTTTTTTTTAATTAAACATAATGATTCATGTGGGATATTAAACAATTTAGTATATTTTTTTTGTTTTTAACTATTTAAATTAATATAAATTGAGTTGAAACTTGAAATCAAACAATACTAAATACAAATAAATAATAATTTATAGTAAATTTATTTATTTATACTTATTATTAATTCAAATACAAATTAATTTGTACGTTTTTAGTTTTAAAAAATATAAAACTACACACAACACACTACTAGTCCACATAGACAACAAATCAGACATCACGCCATGTGTAACACTGCAACGGGAGTGTTGAGAATGCAATGTTTTAATTATTTGACTTACAAGCAATTAAATGGACATCGTCTAAAGCATACACTTATTATACAACTCGTATCACGTATTAAATTATTCTTTACACATAATTATCAATGATTAAAAATATTAATTTGAAAAACCCCAATCAAAAAGTTTTGTACACTTTAAAATTATAATATTATAATACAATTAATTAAAAAGGTTGAAATGCTTAATAAATGATTATATTTTCTTTTTGAAAACAATAAAAGTATAATAAAAAATCAAAACTATTGTTTCAACATATGTTGTTGTATCCATATAATTATTGTTTTAAATAATAATTTTTTAACATTTGAGTTTCTTTATCTAACCATTTTAAATGTATAATTTCGATTATAAACTATATTTTACGTTTTAAGTTATTATTTTAAATTCCTATTATACCCATTTACATAAGCACTTATTTCTTAATTAAAATAAAAAGTTTATTCAGATGCATATTAGCACACGTTGTGAAAACGAATGTGATTAATACAATCGTTCAAATTATCAGGAAGGGACTTATAGATAATATAATACGTTCTTTCTCAGATGTTAATAACTACCTATTGCTATACTATTGCTCATTAACCGATAGGTGACATAATATTATATAGGTAACATCGAAATCATAGGTTCAGGCTTAACTATTTTTGCAGATAAATCATTTTTTTAAATCTCTACATTTTGTTTTTACTTTAATAGGTATAACTGTTCAATTAATTCGGTCTTGATCCGCTTCTGGAAATGGGGCGTTAGCTTAACTGCAGTTTTCAAGGGTGGAAAAATACTAAGTTCACTAGGAAATATTATTACTGTAAGACAATGCCTGATTGTGGCAATTAGTCTTCAACTACCTACTAACCCCCTCCTCTATAAGAAAACGCATCAAACAATCGACTTCTATATCTTTTAATTAATTATTATTAATTTGTATTGACGTTTCGTGTTTATCAATGGATAATATGTATAATTTCCATTATTATTATCTTAAGTTCAAATTAATTAGCATATGTACAATTTATTAGCATGCATCTTGTTTACCGTTGCCATATTATGTAATATTATACTTTAAATATTTTACAATAATTCCAACAACTCTCAAGACGAATTGTTTAAAAATAAATTATGAAAAACTGAAAGATTTTATGAATATTCTCACTTCTCAGCATTAAGCATCTAAAATATAGTTTTAAATGTTATTACTAAAGTGTTAAAGAAAAAAACAACGAATAGGTTCTAAAAATTGAACCGGCAATATTCTATAATTCAATACGAAAGATCAATTTGATATGACATTATTAAGTGATTACATTATTACTGAAATATATAAATTATTACATCTAAAATTGTATTTGATGTGTATCCGATGAAAAAATTGTAAATAATTTAATAACCTAATTTCAAAATAGTTAGCAAAACCCAATACAGTCTTTGGACACAGTAATTGACCTGAAAATCAAGTTACAAAAATGTCTTATTCGTTTTGTTGGACTAAAATTTGATGACCTTGTGTGAAATTAAACAATGTCATTATAAGAAATTATTTATATTTTAATTTTTAATTTTAGTTTATTATTACTTACATTCTTTATATACCTATTTATGGATAGTAAAAATATATCAGATTGTACGTATTTTAAAAAATTGAAATATTGATTTTTAAAAGTGTATTGGCACTTCAATTGACAGAACTACAATTGAAAATGCAAGGTCGATAAATATGCTTTAGTTAGTGTTTAAATAATGAAGTATGTGGCAATATAATATTACATATGTATTATGTATGTATGATATTGTGTACTTAAGTATTGAACCTTGTGACCAAAAATAATCATTTTTCAACTACCTACCTATTTAATTTGGAACAATTGTAATCGGTATTTTAGTTTATTTTTATTTTTTTGGAGGGGGGTTCAGATACACACTTTTTGTTTAATTCAAATTAATCTTTATTCGATAAATAGGTACTTCGAGTGAATGAAAAAATAACTAACTATTGGTACCTACAAAAAACTTTGTAAGTAAACAATATTTATAGATACCTAGGTGTAGTGTTATGTGGTTAATGAAGTGTACACTTAATTGTTCCTTAATTCATTATGTACGTTTTGAAAATATATATTATTTGTTATTATAATTTTTATTTGTCTTTTTTATTAATTTAATTTATCTTATCAAACTATAATTGCATGTTAATACGATTGTTGCACGCAGTGCTCAAAATAACTGCCGTTCACAAGATTAACAGTAAACTTCAATTGATAATCTAATATGTCAGCGCCACCAATAAAAAAACCCATTTCAATTGCTTTAAAAGTTTTGCTCTCTGACAATATTTTTGCAAAATACAATACATTAATAATAAACTACCTAATAACTTTTTTTTTAAACAATTATTTTGTAAAATCAGATGCAATGCAATTCACAGTTTTTAAAGTTTAATGTTATTCATTAGATCATCTTCTTCCTGCTAACCTACCTACTTGCTTACCTAATTCATGATAACTAAGTCTTGTTTGTTGAGTATACAGAAAACAAAAAAATGAAAAATGTATGCATTGGATAACTTTCTTACTTGGATTATACATAATACATCATAACATAGGTGTAAGTGTACAAAGTACAAATTATAGGTAAATGAATAGTATTGGGATATATTATCTCTCAGCACGGACAGAGTTCGTATTCTTTGTTTGATTTAATGTAGATATAATAATGATTTCATCAACTAAAATAATATCTCACAATAAGTAGCACATGATGATATCAATCATGTTACATTAAATGATATTATACAATTTTTTTTTTTAATAATTTTTTTATTTATTTTGTAAACACATAATAATTTTGTATACATACCATAATATAGTACTTATATAATATGTATACCTAATGTATACATACTATATAGTTTATAATATTAAAATAGGAAAATATTTTCGGATTAACAGTTCTAGTCAATTCCATCATCCACAACAACTTTTAAGTTTTTAAAAACTTTATGAATTTTATCGACCAAATTTATCTTTTATAGTTTTCTACATTAAACTTTTTCTGAGGTGTTGTATATCAGAGGTGTATTTAAGAGGTCACTGACCTGTATTTTACCTGGAGAGGAGGTAGATCAGGTTCCCAGAAATTTTAAACACTTTTAACAATATGTAAAAATAGCACATATCATTTTTCGTCATAACATTATAGTAAACACTAAACATGGGTTATTGCGAATATGAGTGCCTATATTAATTTATCTAAATAAATTTGTTGAAATAAGCAAATCATTTTATAAAATGTGGGTTTTATTTTATTTGAATAATATTGTTGTCATAGTCAATATCTGTGTGCCTGTTCTAAATCATAATCGACGACCTAACGTAGTGTGTGAGTTTAGCGGGATAATTCTGCAATGCAATTAGTTAAGTACGAGAAAATTAATATTTAACACAATATGATGTTTTTCGTGCTATAATAACTATTTTAAACCTAACATTTATATTTAATATTTATCTACATGATTTAAAAAATATTTATGATTATATATTTTTATGATATGAAACAGGGGCTTATCATTCTGCGGCTTAGTTAATGAAAAACTATCTCACTCACACAAAATAAAATATTCCTAAATTTGATGCAATGGAAACCTAATTGATAGCACCTTCTTAATTCATACTCCTGGGGGGACTAGGGGGCATACTTATAACTATTTATAAAGTTATATAAAATCCCTGGTAAAATCTATACACAATAAATATTTGATTTTTGTAAATAATTAGCAGATATAATATGAGACTATCTGATGAGGGATTAATATTATAAAATGTTATGCAAAAAAATGTTCTACCTAAGGTTTTTAGCAGTTAAAAATCATCATATTTTTTTACATATTTAGTTGTATACCTTAAAACTATCTAAATTTTTATTTTAAAACAAAAATCGAATTTATAAAATTATTCTCAATGAAACCAGATTTATCATAGATAATGTTTAATGGAATTATAGAAAACAGTAATGCATAATAATTTAAAGTAGGTTCGTAACTTTAATTTCAAATGTTTGCCCATAACGCAACCATATCTACAAAGTACAAATGTACTTCGAAGAAGATCGAACAAGAACTTAGAAAATTATAACAGTTTAATATATTAGCTCATCTGTAGTGTATTTATATTTCTTTGAGGATTTTAATATTTGTATTACAGTGAAACTTGAGAAAATATAATATAGTATATAGAAACTGAGATAATATTTGTTTTTGAGTTTAATCAATAGCTTTTATTTTTTCAGTTACCTACACAAAATAATAGCTTATTTAATGTGCAGGAAATTAGGTACCGATTTTTATTTTAAAATTAAATAAATTCTCAATAAATTATAAGTACCTACATTAATATTTTACAACAATACAGGCTGAGTGCCTAGGCCCAACAGTATAGATAAATTTATAAACATGTTTATTAATCAATAATAACAACCATTTTTTAAATTTAATAAAAATATCTAAATCCTTTGTGCTTCCTTTGCGGCCCAATCCCCACTTATTCACTGCATTCGATACAGTATGGGTATGAATACAGACGGGTATACGACATTACGTAAGCATGTTGCATCATGCAGTAATATACACACGATTTTTCAATTTTTATTCTACGTAAATCAACTAAAATCTGTTAGTTATAAACTAATACTTGAATGCACTTATAGCTAATTAAATCTATTCAGCATTTCTAACTGTTACTTTAACTGGATACTATATATAAATGTATAACTAATAATTAGGAACAAAAATCATAACATTATAATATAAATACCGAAGATAGGCGGTAGTTATAGGTACCTATAACATGTATAATATAACTAATACATATTACTAATTTTGTAAGTTACTTAAACGTATAGTAGAAAAAATGTATAAGAATTCTGTAGAAGATTATAACAGCTTATAGGTATAATATGCAGGTAATATAATATGTGTTACATTGCTACTCATTGTTATTTAAATAAGTGCTTAAAGTAAAATATTAATTTAAATTACAATAATAGGTGTAATCACCATTAATGTCAAAATTATGACACATTGTAAAATACTTAAAACAAATACATTTTTCTAAAAAAATCATTGGAAAATATGTACTTCCTAGCTATAGTCGTCATATTATTTTTACACACCAATTATTATTAACAGTACCTAGAGATTATCATTTAATGAAAACGAGAGCTCTAAGTTTCAGGAAAAAATGTACACGTATCTTTAAACCTATGGAAAAAAAATTGCTTCAGGCATTAGATATAGTTACTTAATATATTCACTATAAATTAAATTGTAATAATATTCTCAATTATTATTAACTGATAAACGGCCCCCAAGCGTAGAGAACCAGATTTTAAATCTTATGAGACATAAATACTCATTATTAATCTAATTTGATATGTATATAGATATAAAGGTAAACGGGATTAGCGTCATTAACTATATACACAATAAATCGTAAACCGAATGTCCTAATCTAAAGAAGTCCTCAAACGATAACAGTTCAAGTATATTTTTATATAATTAAGTATTATTATTTTTCATAGAACTTCGATACAATTGTCTTCTTCTTTAGGCCACATTTTTATTTAGAAGTATCTATTACCACTTCAATAAAATATGTTTTTAATAACTTCACTTTATTTCAAAACATTACAAATTCATAAACTTTAGGAACAAGTATTATATTGATGTATAATAAAGACATATCAAGGTTACTCAGGTATGTCACAAAATTAAGCTACAAATTTTGTAGGTACAACTAAAAATACTAAAATATTTTGTTAATAACATAATTATGTACAACACACCACTACACACAAATACTTCAAAAATACAAACATGTTCAAATGAAAAGAAATGTTTTTAAAATATCGGTATTTCTTGATATGATTCAGGATTCTCTTATGATCAGATTTTGATGAAAGCGAGAAATTGTACTACAATGATAGTCATATTGGATTTATCGTTTTTTGAAAAATATTTTTTTTTGAACAGCATTATTTTAGAAATGATTTTTGGATAAAATAACCAATGAAAAAATAGAAGTTAGCACTCAAAAGAAAAATACAGCAAAATATTTTCTACTGTTGACTGTTGAGTATTAGATAAACTGATATCACATCCACTAAAAATTTAGTTCAAAATCTAGGTACTTCAAATATCTTCAAATACGATAATTTATAGTTTTATTTCAATTATAATAGTTACTTACTCGTATGTAATTAAAGTTGCATAACAATATTTTAACTTCTACTGTGTACTAACTACCTTTAAAGTCAATAATAATAGAATATTATTTTTTTTTACATTGTAAATTTGTATAAGCTAATGGTGAGTGTAGCAGAGATAAGAATACTAAGATGGATATGTTGGAGTGGCTATCGATGATAAACTAATAAATTCATTCATTAGAGGTACCTAGTGTAGAAGTATGACAACATTTTTTGAAAAAATCAGACAAAGTAATCACCTAAGTTGAGAGGTCATGCTATGCGAAAAGGTGACGCAGAGGGACTGATAGTGACTATGATAATAAATCTAGAAGGAAATATGTAATGATATGAGAGGAAAGCAGAGTAGAGAATGACACTTAAATAGCTGGTGTAAGTAAAGCATAAGTGGTAGGCAAAGCTAACCTATAGAGATGTAGTATGTACGTCAAGGCGGTGGTCGACCCCGTTTAGCCAGGAACGACGAAGATAAGGAAGAAGAAGAAATATAAACTTATAGGTACCTATATCATACTAAATAAAAATATTTAATAACACTCTTGATTCCAATTATATGTATATACTAACTTTTCCAAATCATACATACATAACTGTTTCAAATATTATTAATATCAAATTAGAGCAGTTAAAAATTTACTAAATTTACTCAGAAACCAGTATAATATAAAATTGTCAAAATAATTGTTTACAAATTATGAATTAAGATTATTTTAATTTTATGTACTCAAAATCTTACCTTATAATTCCGAAATTCGGCCATCTTAAAAATGCACTGTTAAACAAACAAAATAATTTTATCAAATTATGATTCCTTGTTCAACCTAGAATAAATAGAAATAATTTATTATTAATTGAAAGTTAGTTATATTAGTTAATAAAATATGTTCTTAAAGGTATGAATTCACATATAGTGTAATATTAGGTATATCGAATATAGTCCATAACTATGGCATACCTATGGGAATTAATTAAACATAAACTAAAATAGTATAATGTTTACTAATTATTCAAGTACATGTATAAATGTATCATTTAATTTTCTTTTGAAAAAGATGAGTGTACTGTTTTTTAATTATCTTTTCATCCAATATAATCCACAGTAATCAGCAGTAGCTTTATAAATTAATTTTAAGAGAACTTATCAATCCTATTATAACTGTACTTATAGGTAAACAAAGATGGGAGGAGCTTTTGAGGTCTCAGCCCTTCAAAAATTTCAATAACCCTCTCCCTGATGAAATTGTATGTACATCCATAGACCATATAAATAGTCATTTCGGGACAACAAAACACATAACTTTTGATAATGCTAGTCATTCCAAATTAACCCAACAAAAAAAATGTATTCAATCAAAGATCCGCCTAAATAGTTGTATCAGCGGAATATTTAAACTTGATCTTATTTGTAAGTATTGGGTACCTATAGAACTAAAAAGAGGTTTTCCACAATATTTTAAAAAAATGCGAAAATATATGATAAATATTTAATAATATGAAAGAAAACAATAAATTTCACATTTTATACAAACACAAAACGGGACACAAAATATTTCACCATGGTAATATATTTGTGTTATGTATTTAATTGTATGTTTGAAAATAATAATTATGCAAAACAATTTTTGATGGACCTAGATCATAATGACTTATAATGATTCCATGTTCTTACCGCCTTGGAATGCATGGTCAAATGATTTCATTAACACTGAAAATTGGGATGAATACAACGATGTATGTATTAACAATTAATTAAGTGATAAAAAATAATGTTTATATAATCAAATACGATTATAATATAGCAACCTGTATTTAAACATCCCGGTGGCCATGAATGTCTACCAATAGAAATTTCTCAGAGCGTCAAACTATGGAAAAGACCTGGTGAAATATTTAGCATTGATGGACTTGTTGTCCAGTCTAAAGGAAATTTAAACGATATAGATAATTTATTGATCACCAATGAACCACTAATGAATGTTAAAGTAATAACAATATTTTTGATTTAGATAGTTTTAAGTTTACAGTAACATTTTATTTTATTTTATCCATCGAAATTATACTTTGTTTACATGGTTATTAGGTACCTACCTAGGTACCTAGTTGGTAGGTATATAAAAAAAACATTCGTTCTCAAAAGTAATAATTATTATTAAACTGTTTATGTTTAACTGCAATTGTATAATAATATAATTTGGCGGTGACCTATACCTACAATAATTTACAATATACCTACGTACTTACGTACTTTAAATAACAATGAAAAATTACTTTATGTAAAATTCAAGGCTTAACAAAATAGGTACTTAAATTTTTTAAGAAATATTCTTGTGTTCAAAATATTATAAGTTTAAATTGTTTTGAATTAAAATTGTATTCGAAACAAGACTTCCCTTTGAGACTTGAAACTTTAATAAAATTCCTTTTCTATATGATTCCTCAAAATGGGCAAATGGCAAACTATAAACTATAAATACATATAATAAAAACAGAATTGTATTGCCGGTTCGCCCAATATTTCCGGTATATATGGCCATTATGCACAGTACAGAATTCTACTGATTGATGTAACAATAATATTATTATAGTGTTGCATTTCATAACACATACCTACCTATACCATACAACCTGACCGACAACGTGGAATACATTTTTTATAATTTGAATACCGTAGTATCAATATTTTAATAACCATATAAATTTAAATAATAGTCATTTTTAATAATATTACACATTAGCATTATTTATTAACAAATAAATGAACAAATTTCAAGTTTCCACTTTAATACATCACTTCTAGGATAATATTCTATACTGGATAGCATAGGTGGTTAAACTGCATATTTTCATATATTTTAGTAACCTATAAGGACCTACGTTCAAGCTGTTCATGAATTATCTATCTTAATTGCGATCGCTTGTTAGTGAAACTAATTTTAATTTAATTTTACTCATAGGAATTATGAAAAATAAATCGGAACTCAACTGTCTTACAAAATATCCCCTATTATCTCTAGTTCTAAATTGGTTCTAGATGTTCATTCTGTTATACACGGGGTATGGTAGTGGGTGGTGGAGACTCGTTTGCGCACATATTAATATATTTTTTAAATTTACGACAACTCGTTTGCGCACAAAATAGTAAACAATGAAAACCTGCTTTTAGGTACAGTTTTGGGTGTACAGGGTGTCTTAAGCTGCCCGTTAATAAATATTGAAGTACCTTCAATACTTAGCCAATACACAGTTTTTATCTATCAAAAATGGCATTA
>PVMI01001102.1:0-35106 GCA_008528875.1 Aulacorthum solani | reverse complement strand
ACTTTACGTTAACACAAAAATATGTTTTATTAAAAATATTAAAATAAAAATTGTGTACACAATACAAATGATATCATTTTCAAAATATTTTCGCTGTTTTTGAGGCATTTAATTAATTAAAAAATATTCAAAATTGTTGACACAAAGTTGAAAATGTATAATACTAGAAGCCTCATACACTTTTATTACAGAAATTTAAAAATAATGAATATGCGTATTATAGCCTCAATTTTTGTATTAGTGTTTAAATTTAAAATGTTGACGAAATTTGAGATGTGTAAAAAAAAAATTCTCTTAACGGTTTTAGTTATTTTGTTGAAATTAAAAAAATATCTACCTACAGCAGACAACTAGATTTGAGATTTTCAAACATTTTAANNTAAGATATTATCCATATATTTTCAAAATATTTAGACTAGATTTAAGTTATTTATATAGAGTTATAATATCACAAACCCATTAATACAATTCTACGGTAGAACAGTACATAGGTAATGTCTATAATATTACAGACAGTTTCGTTTCCGAGAAACATTAATCCAACCTGCTGATTTATGAAAATCCTATAATAATATCATAAATAATAAATTTAATATCCTATGTAAAAATTATCCTAATAAGTACATAGAATATATATGATAGTACGCGTCTCCTTTTCACACTATAGTATTTGATTTTTGGTGTAGGTATCTAAAATGATTTATCATTGAATTTCATTACTGTGATCTATAACCAATCACTAGTTAGGTACACTCGGAAACTACTAGAGTACTGTATATAATATCATAAGTGAGTTTCCCTGTTTTTAAGTCATAACGGGAAACAAAGAATGGTCTGTCCTCCCACTGCATGTGTAGTGTATTACCTACTTACCTATTAGTCAATATATATTGTTAGACAAGGGTTAAACATTAGAAATAACAGTGTGGTTGGCCAACCGCAATTATTAAAATACTGCTATGACGCCCATAATATGAACTTACAACTTATACGTTACAATAATAAATATATTATATATTATATTTTATTATTTACCGGTATTTACTTAGGTAATAGGCATATAATGAATGGTTCGGTATAAGATTAAGTTTTTATTCTATAAAATGTCTACCATAAGAAATCAAAAATGATTTGTTTTTAAATGTACCTAATTGTAGTAATCGAGTGTTCATTTGATTATGACTTAATGTATAATATAATTTCAAACGTGTTTGTTTAGTTTTAAGTATTGAGTACAAATGTACAATAGTAGGTACCTACAGACCTACATAAATAGTTATATTAATTAATATTATGAACTATCCTTTATTTTCACATGACATGTAAAGTTTTTATATTATTATATATATATATGACATAAAATAGAACAATCATAACTTTTTAACTAAACATTATATTTTTTTTAAAGTACATCCTATAACGTGTAGTTATGAAGTATTATTAAGAAATAATTTACAAACATAGGTAAATATTTTATAGGAAAAATAAATATTTTTAATACTATATTTTATTAAAAAATCCAATTCAAATAAAGTCTACATAAAATAGAGTTTGTTTAATTTGATTATATTTTATGCAAATATTTTTTTCGAAGTCAAACGTAGCGATTAAGTAAAATTGTAGTATGTATATGTGGTTATAGGAAAGTATTGTTCTTGGCGCCGACGCTGAAGATCAGCATCTCTATGGCTCAGCGTTGTGGGCCTGACCGCTGTTGCCGCGCAACGGGTGCTCAGTAAATAACATTGCTTTTCGTCTAGGGAATAACGTGCGTACTTCGTGCAAATCATTTGATGAGGTAAGTCTAGAGTTTAAAAATTTATAAAAAAATCATATTATTTTCTCATATTTAATACAAAATTGAAACATTTGTATAATTTTTATCATTATTATATTAATTTCTAAATATTTTAATTTATTTACAAAGTGTATTTAATTTATAATAGTATTGTTATATTTAATTTGCTCACAAAATAAACGATATTTTATGGGTAGTATGTATTAAATAATTATCTCTTGCAAACAAAACATAGATACCTTCATAAAAATATTCACTGGGTAGGTGATTATGTTATTATATTTATTTTAAATTATTAAATAATTTAAACTTCATAGAAAAATGTATATTTAGTATCCACATTATTTTTGCTGCTCGTTTGGCATCATGTATCTAGACTAGACTTAAATGGGTAATATATATATATATATATGTATAGTTATACATTTTATTACATTTTTTTTCGTATATTTTGATCTAAAGATGATTATTTTCCTAAAATTAAATTAAATATAGGTACATAATAAGTTTATAAACTAATGGCTTTAGTAAAAATATCAAAAAGTTAAGATAAATAAATTACAAAATTATTCAATAGTTATCGATATCAGAACTAAATATTATTTTATAATAATATGACGTATCTGAGATTGCTGTTAATTCAGGCTTTAAAAACGTTGAATTCATTTTCGTGTTAAATAAATAATTCACCAAATAAATATATCATTTATTTTTACTAAAGAAATTTCCCAATTTAGATATACTGTACCTATTTTAAATTATAAATAATTGAATCTATTACAAATACTTTTAAGTAAAGAAAGTATTATTGGTATAATTTATAAATTACTTAATGTATATTAGTTACAAGTTACAGACTTACTTGGATCAGCCAAATAATTGTGATATAACATACAAATGTACTAAATGTTATAAAAAATATATATGAACATAATAATAATACACACATTTAACATTTTACTAAAATCATAATAAATTAATTACCTACTCAAACAAATTTTTAATCATTTTAATACTGAAATAGATGTTTTATAATATAATATGTACCTAATTATTGTATCATTGAACAAAATAAAGACCTAGAATAAATTAATGATAGAACATTTAAGTAGGTACTTAATGAATTAATAACACCTCAGGTATAGATGTATAATTATTTATTATATTACGATTTTGAAATTGGTTTTTAATTTTTATTAACATTGGCAAGTTTTTTTACAATAAATATATAATCAAACGTAATAATTCGATAGTTATAGGTATTGATAAAATACTTTTTATATCAACTGCTATTAATAAATATTAAAATCTTAAATTTAAAAAATGAAATATACTATAATTACTCATTATTGAATATTGATTAGCTATAATGTTTGGTATAAATACCTTTGTGTTATAGGTACAACATATTCATACCAAGTTTTTATTAATGAAGTCAAAAAGTTAAATAAGTAGATATTTTACTTTAACTCAATAAAAATATTGTGAATTCCTGGTTCTTTATTGAATTTTCAATAATGTTTATTGTTATAGAGATACATTTTTTAAATTATTTTAGTTTTTGGTGGATATTTTTTCCGGTAGCAAAATAATTAGAAACCTATTCATTACTCAAATGTATAAAATGTCATCAGTAAAGATCTGAAATCTAATATAGATAATGAAGTATCAAAGCTCCCTTTAAGGTAACTGGGTAATTGGTAAGGAACAATTACATGTAGCTATATGTAGGTGTCTTCGTTAAAAAAAAAAAATTGAAAAAAAATCAAGCTTTATTCAGAAGCATTTTTTGATTGAGGTGATTTATTATTCCAGGCATAACACGTTTCCTCTAAATGTGTTATGTAACCTTTTTCACCAATACCCGTATCCACTAAATCAATTTCTTTACCATTTATAAATGTGTTATATTTTTGGAGTGTTATAGTAATATATTTTAGATCTTAGAACATTTTCCACAAAAATTAAAAACATTTTAAGTTATTTAAAATTTAATAAAATATTGAAAAACATTATAATAAAGTCAATAATAAAAACAATATATAATTTGTCTAACACTTTATCAAATACAATATAATATTATACATCTGATAAGTTAAAGTATATCTACTTATATACATATATTAAATAAAATTAAAATCACTTTTATATTGTAAGAATAATAAAGTAATAATAATAATTCCCTACCGGTACCTATCAAAGTCGTAAGTCGATGGTCGGATACAGAAGTAGGTATTAAAAATGCAATAAATTTATAATTAATGGTATATTGGTATCTATTACTAAATTTAATTATAAGTAGTATGAATTTGTATGTTCACAGTTCGTTTTTCCACGGTAAAATTTTTTGTTCAAGCGGAAATTTCCCGCTCAGATGACATGGATTTACCGTATCACATATTACGGTGATATCACACTCGGTGTCCACCTAATTACGACTCACGCAAAAATATTAACCGTGTACACAAAACAATAATTTTCATTTACATTCATTACACTGTTTTTTTTTTAAATTTTATGAACAAATTATCAATTATTAAATAATTTATTTTATATTTTAATTAATACTTTGAACCTACTCATTTTTGTAAATTGAGTTAGTAACTTGGAATACACTACTTGTCTAAGCAACAGATCATTAATAACACATTTAGTAATAAACAAAATGAGTAGCTTAAAAGTATATTCAAATATAAAAACAAATTATTTAATAATTGATCATTTGTTTATCAACTTAAAAAACAAGAGCATAACCAACGTGGATGAAAAATACAGTTTTGTGTACACGGTAAATATTTTTGCGTGAGTGGCAAATAGATGGCCACTGAGCTTGAAATTACCGTAATGTGTGATTCGGTAAATCCATGTTGTCTGAGGGGGACATTCCGGTTTGAACAAAAAATGTTATCGTGGAAAAACGAACTGTGAACACACAAATACATTCTACTACTATATTATATTATATTGTGAATAAATTAAATCGTAACATTTTGGATAGCCATGCCACCTAGCCTACAAAGAACGATCAGCGCACGCGAGTCGTTTCATTAAATGTTTAGCCAAAACTTTTATAAATAAAGCCCTCAATTGTATTGTGAAATAGGTTACAGTGTTAATAACCGAAGTTTGGATGAATGTGTATTTAAAGCTGAAAAGTTCTAGTTCTCCAATTTCTCAGAATATAAAATAAACATTATTATTAAACTTAAATAAATTTTTTGTCAAACTAACGCCAATTATTACCTCCTTACACATTTTGTACTAAATACAAATATTTAAAAACACCACTATCTTGCATTGATGAGTGTGAAGTGATATGAGTAGGTATTAACCTTTCAATCGGTCTCATTATTTGGTCTGATTTTTATTTATTATTTTTGATAGTATTAAAAAAAAATAATAAAAGAAAATACTGTAAATACTACATTTTTTTACGACAAATAAAATATAAATTAATTTTCGTTTAATTTGAATCTTACAAGCTGAATAAATAGATATTTTTCAAACAGCGAAATTGGTTTTTTTACATTATTAATGGTGATACTATTGTGGAGTTATAATTACAAGTCAATAAAGTAAAATTTACATAAAAATAATTTCATCTATTTTTACTTATTTCGATGGATGCTTGGTTTAATGGTATATTATATAATATACCTAACCTAACCTATCTTTACACTCATCCAGAAATCACTAACTCGGGAAGTTACCTTATAATCGTGATAAATGTATAACATTTTAACACAAAATACGTTATCAAAATTATTTATGACCGAGTGGTTAAATGTGTTTTGTTAAAACAAAATGTAATAGTGTAATACCTATTGGCTATTGTCATTCATCGTGTACTTTTGTAGTACATAGTTTTAATTTATATTCTACTATTTCAAGTATGTGTGGCATTAAATTAGATATTACTTTACTAGATTATTTATGCATGGTTACAGTCATTAACACCTATAACATAAAATCCATTATTTTATTTTTAAACTATACTCATATCATTTATTAATGACTTCTTTGAATCTGGCATAATTTTGATATAACAGGGACGTGATAACAAGCAGTGACGTAACTGGTGTTAAAATTTTGGGGGTGCTACAATTATGTAATGCTCACAGTTATGTAGGGGGGGGGCTCTGCCTTCACACCACCTGCTTTACTCATTGTCAATATTTAATTTTGACTATTACAGTGTTCACATGCTATTATTAAAAAAAACAATATTTTAAATACTTATATTTTTATCAAAAAAAATTTTCTGCGTCTATATCAGCAAATGTGATTAATGATTTTCCTGTATTAATTCGATTAATCAAATCTCAATCGTTGTTTAGACAAATTATATTTGTTGAAACAGGGTAGGTACCTAATTGAAATTATAAAGACAAGCAACTTTTGGTGTTTAAACTAAAGTTGCAGAGGGTAATATTATTATTGTTATTTGACATTCATCGCCACTCGTCCTCAAAATATTTTAACTCAAACTACCACGGATGCGATTTTGCATTTTAGAAATACATATCCACGAACAAGTTTTTCCACAAAATGCAAAAAATTATTTTGAAAGAAGTTCGATTTCCACCCCCCCCTTGTAAATATGACACTCATTCAAGAGTCACAGGATAAATTTATTTATTTAATTTAAAATTTTCACCAGATACTTATTATTGCTTATTATATTATTAAAATATAAGCAATACCTATCCAACTTTATGGACAATTTATGATACATATTTTGTTCTGGGTGTAGAGCTAGAAGCAGAATATTTGCTGTCTTTCTTTTTTCTACCAACTTGAATGTTACCCACAGTCATTGAACAACTAATGTTGTCGAAGATTGGCACTTAAAACTTTTAAAAATAATGGTTAGTACTTAAGTAATTACCATACACATGTATTCGAAGCTTCTTTTAACATTTGTAAATGGAGCAAGATAATTTGGAAAAGTTTACCCCAGTGCAAATTCAATAAGGGCCAAGAAAATTATACACTACCATAAATTAAAAAAGAAACCATTAATAGTTTATAAAACTCTGAGAATAATTTTCAAATAAATGAAAGTTATACAACGATTTATTATAAAAAATGATTATATATAAAAAACAATAGTATGTTGAATACATTTTTAAATTAAAAGAATATTTTATATTTTCTTTTTATAAATATTTATGCTATGTATCTTCTATTACTATAATAGATATTTTAAGTTTATAAATAAATTTGATAGTTCAAATTAGTTTATCTAACTGTTTGATTCTACATTATTATTAAAATTCAAATAAAATTGTATTTAAAATAGGAAATTTGATTCTTTTATTTATATCACACAGTTCAATGGATTTATTTTTTGAAATTAAACTACCCACAATAATTTTGAAATATTATCATCATTCATGACTCATGACACGAGTTAACTTTTAGATAAATTATCACAAGTTCTTTAATTGATAATGTCATTATCCTTAGACTAATATGTAATATATTAGATTATGCTGGGCTTTATAGAAGCGTCCAATTTAATGGATTATTAAAGGGCCTCCTGGCTATGGTATTTGAAAACTTCTCATTCTAATTCAAACATAATGTTGCAAACTCGCAATGTCTATCGCTGTAAATGTTCTAAAAATTTTATCAAACTCCCCACACGAACGAAGGAATGGTAAGTGACATCTTTTATTTTCATGCTATAAATCGTAAATATTTATGGTTTTTAAATTAAAAAAAACTCAAGCTAAAATGTTCGATCAACTAAAATAATTTTAAAAGCATGCTTCGAAAGTTTACTTGTGTCTTGTACATATTATAAATTGTTTAAATATTTTTTTTAGATCAGCATAAATTATTGTGACTATACTTATTGCCTATTGGAATTAGAATCGTTCGTTTAAGTGAAAAACAAAACATTATTCGTGATCACAGGATATAGATTTATGACGTACTTATCCTTGGGAATGCGTAAAATAGTCCCCTATACGTTACTATAAATTATACCCGTATAGAGGTACTACTCTCGGTAATGATCATTTACGAGTTATACAATATCATAGCCTGACTGAATGCACACGAAATTGCCTATATAAAATGTTCCTCAGCATCTTTAATAGCCACGACTCCTGCTCAAAATTTAACATTAATATACACATTTTAACAATATCGTAACAGTGCATAATATATATTATAATATATATATATTATACACATTGTACTTTATAGTAATTTCATAGGTATATAGGTAGTTACGTCTTATATAAAAACTATTTGTCTGCCTTTGCTCTTAAAGACGTGGTTGTCATAGACTCATCTTAAGTATAGGTACGTTCTTAACTCGAGTGTAAGAATTTAGTGTGTGAACCAACATCATTTGGTACACAATAGTATTTACAATAGAATTACAATTTTAGGAGAGAAGTTAATCTGTGTGAAGTGTGAGTATCATTTTTTTTTTCCCCACATCATAATATTGTATATTATATTTTAAATAATAATATCATTGAATTATGTTTGAAACAAATACAAATACAAAAACTTATAAGATGTATAATATTTTATTGTTAAATGTTAAATGTTCATTTCTATTTGAAAAATTCGTTAAAATTTAATCTAACAACTCCTTCAAAATTAGCTTGTATGACATTCTGTTTTAAACATTACAACTACTTAATTCTTTTTTCAATCCATTCATAACTGGCCCATTCAGTTTTAATGATTTGTTGAATTTAAGTACAGTGGTGTATTGGAGGGTATATGCGAGTATGACGTGGTGTATAGGTATTCATAAAGTCATCAAAATATTTATAAAGAAATGCGTGTACTTAATTTTAATTTCATAAATAGGTACAGCATATACGGCCGGTTACGATGAATGATAGGCAATGCGTATTTTATTTAACTATTTAATTTATTCTGTTTTAAATTGTATGGTTTCTATCGTGACCTGTCACCACCTGATCGAGGACCATATAAAATGCAATCGTAAATATAACTTGTGAAAAAAGTAACAATTTTCTAGCACAGGAAGAACATTATTTAAAAAAAAATACATTTTCGTAAAATATGGCACGTACTCAAAACATGATTTACCCATGCATCCCCGAATAATTTAATACATTTCTTGATGATTTTTACTTTATATTAGCTAAATATGATAGAGACGTACTGGTGACTTTCCCCTTTCGTTGTTTACACGTCTGCTCCCCTAAAATATGTCACAGATAGTATTTGATTACAATGTCCAGATACTAGGCACAGACTTACTGATATTTACTTCATGTCCAAACTTTTAAATGGAACTATATCTGATGTTGAGTTGCTGGAACTAGTAAAATCTCACGTCTTTTAGCTTTCTCTATAAAAATCCACTGCTCCTCATATTATGGATAAAAAATCCCATATATCGTTTCTCATACGAGTGCACAACATTAAATAATGTCAATGTATTTGAGACCAATGAATGTCATCTAGAAAGTAATAATGTATGTTAAAAAAATTCTTCCCTATATTGTATTTTGAAATTTATTATTATTATTGGCTGTAATATTTGATTAAGTCTATTTTATGTTTTTTTCTTTCTATATTGTATTATTCTGTAATAAATACTTGTAAGCATACGAGCATGTTAATTTTCATCTTTTTCTTTGAAGTAGCAAATACTACAGTCTATTAAAAATATATATATTATCAATTATGTTCTGTGCTTGAGCCCACTCAGACGTTTAAATAACTACATTACTGTGTATTAGATGGAGTACGTTACATTCGTTTCAGAAAAATAAATAAAAGTCGTATTGAATGAAAAAAAATAATGCAAATGCGTGGCATGCATATTATTTAACAAATATTTTTGTTTTCATTGTGTGACGGGTGACAGCGGTTAGTGTGTTGGTGGTTTAGGTATGGTTATTTTTTTATCGCTGAATAAACGCCAGCAAATAAATAAGATTTAGGCACGAAGGGGTGAATGAAAAGACATGACTGCCGCATATCACAAACCAGATTATGTACTTAGTATATTTTTATTTTTAACTGTCATGTATTGATTGTTTTTTTTAGATACTTAAAAGCAATAGACAATTTAATTTTCCTTCTTTACGAATTATAACCAACAAAATACTATCTATCTGTGACATAAACCAGAAATAAAAAATCCAAATTGTGGATTTTAATTTGTTTATGGGTGGATTAAAAGTTAAATTTGAGACCTATTATTTGTCTACTATGCGAGTCATTATTAAGGTGGGAAATTATATAAATATGTAACCATAATAATGCTACGGTAGGTTGAATTATTTTTTTATTGCAATTTTACCAGTTGTGTTGTTATAATTTTTAATGATTTTTGTGTTCTAAATTAATTTTTAAGTTAATTAAAATTTGTATTGAACATTGAATTAAATTTTATTATTAAAAATTATTCGTGTCTTTCACCCACCCAGACATCCAGGTTATCGGGAATCAGGGACTAATGCGAGTGTCAGTTAGTGAGCTTGCAGGTAGCCTTAGGTATCTTAAAGTTTAAATATAAGGACTGACTATAGAGCTTGATATTGGTCTTACTTAGCTGATATTTATATAGGGCAGTGTATTGTAGTATTTAAATGCACCTATTATTAATTTGAATCCAGTAATGATTTGTTGGACTCTATAGAAACGATTACCAACAAGTATAAAATAGCCGGTTTACCATATTTTTATAGATCTTTATGAAAATATTTAAGTATTACTATAAAAATAACATTAAGCTTAAATTTTTTTTAGAATATTGTTTATCAATGTCCTCAGAATTACAATTCTGGCTCACCTAACTTTTTTATTTTAAAAATATGTATATCCTTGATCCTTAACCTATTTTTTCAATTTTATTCTCATGTCACATTTGTGTGAGAAACGATCTATGGAATTATTTTATCCATAATATGAGTAGTGGTAGGTTTTATTGAGAAAGACGTGTATTCTTATATAATACAAATCTATAATATTACATTATGAAAAAATATACTTTTATGTTATATGTAGGTACTATTACGAAGATATTCTCACTTGACACTTTTCTATTCTTTTATCAAATAACAAGTATAGTTGTATAACCCGACTTTGTCCTGATAAAAATTAATCTATTAATCCATCTTTCTACCGTTTTCCGTTTTGATTTAGTTGAAATATATGATACAAACACAATGTCAAAGATTCATTTTATACTTTTATACTCTTTAATTTTGGACATATTTTAAGTAAAAACACAAAAAACCAGAGATAGATGTAAATTGTAATATGTATGGTAGTAATTTAGTATTAAGGCGTAATTTTACCATACCGTATCTGAGAAATGCACTAATTACGAGGCTGAGTTTGGAGTAGTTATACGTTTTAAGAAGTTATGTTTTCATGAAAGTGGACTATATAAAATATGCTATCAGATAGTGTTTAGAGAGTGTAAAAAGATGACAGTATCGATCATATACCTAGGTACCCAATCCACCAGTCCACAAGGTTTAGTCACGCCTGTATACAATATGTTTATTCAATCGTAAATAATAAATATATATCCAATTGACGATAATATAATAACTTAGTTACGTACTTATTCTATTTAAATCTTTAATAACTTTATTTTTAGACATATTTACACATACAGCGCAATATACATTTTTTAGTAGATACTTAGCTTAATTATACATAATCAAAATGCAGTATGGTAACTTGTAAAAAAGTCGATTAAAATTATTATACGTACTATTTTCTATTTTCTTCAATATGTCTGTCTTAACTATCACAACAATTTTCAAGACAATATAATATATTTTGGATTAACTGATTTATTTGTTAAAGGATATTGTAAGGATTTATGTACATTTTAGATTAGTATAATATATGATGAAACTAAATTATGTATTAATATTGAATACTATTTTTGTTTTTTTAGGTACCGTGAGTAGTCAATAAGAACGATAACATAAGTAAAAAGGGAAAAACTATGTTATGTTTCATTTTTTCTTTGCTAATACTGCTTCTGTTAATTAAGTTTGATGTCAGTGATGCGCATACTGGAATGAAAAATAATTCTACAACAGTACCTACTTTATGTAAGTTTATTTATGATTTTAATCTCCCATTATAATCTACTTATCAAAAATCTCTTATAGTCTCGAAAATTCCCTGTAATTCTCCTAGACGTATTAAACATAATGATATCTTGATCAGCTAATTGCATAATACTGATTGGTAATTACCAATTAAAAATTAAATATATTTTAATAATAATAAAATAAAATAAATCAATCTGTGTCATTAATGGGCTTTCCTGAATGTTCATCCAATTATTTATATATGTTTTTATGTATTATGATACAATATTATCGCTATATTTCAGATTTATATAGGAATTATATGCGTTGTAAAATATAGTCACAATATAGATACTGTTTAATACATACAAAATGATATAAAAATAATTTTAAGTTTTTATACTCTACATATATATACGAAACTAGGGATATACGTATGCATGCTCACCATGTCTGTCCGTCACAAATTTCGTCGCCATGGTTATCGATAAAATTATTGATTCTATAAAAATGTTTTATGTTTATTTATATTTTCAACAATAAACTCTCAGATTTTTCGTTATTTTTAATAAAATATTGTTTTATTTTTTTCGCTATTTTAGAGATGTAGTTTGAACAATAAATTCGATTAAACAATATTAAAAAATGTGTGTAAAGAAACATGCTGAAATTATTATTATTTTTTATTATAATTATTTTTGTTACTCTGCGCTGATTCTTCTTTAAATCTAACAGTTTTGTTCAAACAATTGTTATTTAGTTAACAGGTGGAATACTATGATTTTTTAATGCTTTTGTAGAAAATGTGTATACCTATAATATGTATTCAACTAGGTATACTTATAAGAGGGGTATAATGGTTTATCCTTAACTATTTAATTACCTATATTCATATTTATTGTATAATTCCATATATGACTGTAGGAGTAGGTGCTATGTAGGTTAGGTGTTAACTATGTGTAATATAATAATATAATATATACTCAATACACACTCAATATTATATTATATGCGTATAAAATACAAATAAAATAATATTGTATTGATAAATTCAAATTTACAACGATGACTTCCAGAAAAATTAACATTGTTTAAGTGATTAAATTAAAAATATATGGCTTATTATTGTTCATTTGATTGTAAAAGTTTCTACATAACATATTGAATCATGAAAACTGTGTAGAGTTATGTTTGCATATTGCTTATTAATGCTAGTGAAATGATAATAAGCTTACAAATATCACACCGTATGCCATACATTTTTGATGTAAATGTATTGTCGAGATCATAGGGAATATGATGAAATGTAAGATGACAGTTAGATGGATTTGAGTGGGAGGGCACCTGGGGGTATAATAGGAATATGCTGATATTTTAATGTGATACAATTTCTATTTTGGCATTTCAGAAAAATGTTTGATAATTTATTAAGGGTACAACATAAATGATTAGACCAATAAAACATTCCAAAGTGCGCTGGTATTTTTAGTTCTTACTTCTCAAACAGGGATCAATAATGTTCTTTTCTTATATTGTAAAATTATTTTGTTTTAAAATGTATTAGATGTAAATTTAAAGTAAATATGTTCTATTGCAATCAAAAAAATAGATTAACTAGCTTTTTTTATAGACATTTTAAGTTCAAATTTGGATGAAATTAAAATATATTTTAACAGAGAATAACGATTTTAATTGTTTTATTGGAATTTATAAATATTGTTCCTAGGTATTTGAAACTTTTAAAATATATAATAATATTTTTATGGACTTAATGACATTTTAAAATGCATTTTTTTTTGCAAAAATTAATTTAACCTACTGCAATACTATTGCTTAATAGTCAAATAACTTACATTATATTATACAATACGCTTAATAGTACTATAGGCTGATAAACTGTCTTCGCCCAGAATCGTTTTTCACATACAACGATTTTATATCATTTAATTCAAATTTAATTCATCCATTACAGTGACTTCTTTAGACACCTAATGTACAGCAGAGCATTATCCACTTGCAAACTTTGGTTTTTTATCTTTACTGATTATTTTAAAAAATACTGTGAATTTCTTACTCTTAAATACCAGTTAAATCCAATTTGTTACCAGAAATCATACTCAAAGTTGAAAATTCAATATTTTATACACTAGAAAAGTGTCACACAAAAAATACATTGTATAATTATTTATTATAATTCATTGTAAAATCAATACATTCATCTTTCCGTTCAAAATCTAAAACATTTGTAAACAGTAAATATTTATAATTCAGTGTCAGTTTAATTTAATGATCTGTGAGTGAACTATTATTTTGGAATTTAGTATTTATTAAAATACAAAAACTGTTAAAAATTACTTTTTTGTACATTTGTATGAAGTTTCTGCAATTTCGTTTTAGTATATATTCAGAGTCTCAGAGAAATACTTTTTTAGATCTAACACTTGTGTGTAATGTCTGAGAAGCAAGTTTATGAGACTCTTGAGAATATTCAAGGCATTTGCCATTGATATTGTGTAAAGGTTGTCCAAACGAGCACAAGGTTTTTCCAAAACGGTTTTTCATCTCATTTCACTGGATTTTGGTGCATTAGCATTGTAGTCGCTTTTATTACTGTGCTACTGAAATCATTCAAATGTTGTGAATATAGTCTTTAGATAGTATAGTGTTCGTGCAAGATAGAGTCTTAAAATTTATGTTTGTCTGTAATGGGGTTGACTATAAAAAAACAAACAAACTGTATGATCATTAAGTGACATTTGTATTTACTAACATATTTTCAAACAAATGTATTAAATGATATAACAACATAACTTAAAATATTATAGGTATAAGTATCACAATGATTTTAATATGACAAATTATATTAGATAGGTATAACTTAAAAATTAAACTAAAAAATAAAACTAATTTTATAAATTATGTAATACATACTTTTAGATTATGAGTGGGTTGAGGAATGTATTATGTATAGGTATTTAAAATTGTTAGTTGTAAAATTGTATGCATGTGTGTGTGTGTTATTATTTTATGAGTAATAATTTGTATTCACAAAAGAGTATTTTAAAAGTTTGGTCCTGCTTTTTCAATTGATTGGAACTTAAACCAAAACCATACCGTAGACGGACAATAATTAAGCACGTAAATTAAATGATACATTTACACATTCAATAAAAATATTCAATTGCTTAACAGTTAAATTCTAGTTACCTACCTATTCAAGTACCTATACATTTCATAGTATTAAGCCATTTCTTATAACACTCAGAGTATAAGACATTTTTTTTATTTTTAAAACTTTACATTAATATCATGATGTTTCTTATTCTTCTAAATTCGTTCACCTAAGTGTAGTAAAGTGGCATAATATTACCATTATTAATTTAAATTCAATATAAATCATTGTATTTCAAAAACTGTTAAAAAAATATGATGGTTATAAAATATAATAGATTTTAGCTTATTTTCACAGTTTTTTCAAAAACTTTTGAGATAGAAATTCTAAACAATTATTTTAAATTTTTAAGTAGAGGATACCGCAAATAAATGTCGCAACATACATTTTTAACGATGTTCAATTACCAGTCGTATAAATATAGGATCAATCTATTTCTATTAGAAAATACACAGGAAAAAAATACACGTGGTTGTAAAAGCCATTGAGAAATACTTTTAAAGTTTTAATTACAGTTAGATATATAAATATTAAATACTGTTTGTACCTATCTGATTGTAGTTAAAACTTTAAGAGTATTTTTCAGAAATATTTGTTAATCTAATGCGATCTGTAATGTTATTGTTTTACATTGCTGTACAATGCAAGGTCTACTACGAAACACTACAGTTCACACTAAATAATTTTTTTTTTCATTCATCTTAAGTTTATAAATTTGTAATTTTTTATGATTGAAGTTAGTGAAGTGCTCATATTTACTATTATAACTGCTATTTTGGCATTGGTGCTTCCATAGGTTAGTCAACAAAGTAGAATATATAACTCTCTATAAAATAAGAGAATACATAAAAATATTATATATTATAGCGATCGTAAATATACAATTTTTAATTTGTTGTATGGTGTATTCTGAAATTGGGTTTTTCTGAAAATATATATACAGTGAAACCTCCCCTGACGGATACATCCCAATAGTGGACGTTTTCTTGGGAACCAACTAAAAATGTCTACAATCTGAATCCTCTGAATAGTGGACACAATTTCAGCTACCGAGAGTGTCCGGTATTCAAAGGTTTCACCGTAACAAGAATAGGCATTAAAATTTTAAAAATATTATAATTTAATCTTCAGTCAATACATAATTGGTTGAACGAATTATTTAATTATTATATGTTAAGTAAATGCAAATATTTTAATATAGGTGTAAAAATAACTATTAGGTACATGTTTATAGGTACCTTAACTATTTAATTTCATGGTACTTAAGTTTAAAATGAATTGTGTTTCTTTTTAAATGTATCTTATATTTTTGTGCCGTTTTTATGGTTTGCTCCCTAACAAATTTTCTATCAATATAGCATTTTATAATGAATTATCTTGTTTTGATTTATTATAAGAATATAATTCTGGAAATTTAATTATACTTAACATTGTTATTTTGCTATACTTTTAATGATATTTGTATAATTTTATGTAAATTTTAATGTCTTTTCAAACAACAATTTTCTTATTAGATCATACCCATAACTAAACATAATTTTAAACATTTTAGTACATTCAATTACCTTATTTTTTAAATTTTTTAGTGCAAATTATATTACTTATATAACATTTTAGTAATTAAATATTCAGAAATATCCTATTTAATCAGAGTGAATAATTTATTGAAAAAACGTTATTTTTCACCAATTGCTTTTAGTTCCACTCAAATATCAGTTTATTATATTTGACGTTCAAATAAACTTGAAAATGTTTTATTAATTTAAGTCATAAGTCATAATTGTGTATTTATTGTCATAATTCACAAGTAATAACTATTATTTGCATTGCATTTATTAAAATATTGTCGAATATTTTAGTAAAAACAATTTTATTGAGTTAAGTAAACAGACAACAATTCATAGCAAATATTTACTTATTGTTATAAATGTTAAACATGTTACTTTATTCATTTCATAAAATGTTGTAATAACTAAAAACTTTATTTTTTTAACCTTCATCATAGGTATACATACAAATGTGTATTATAATTAAGGTCAATATTAGATTTTGAGGGAAGCGAATGAATGCATTGTAAATACAATGAATACAAAATGATGCGTGTGTGTGTGTGTGTGTGTGATTCTGTCATCAGCATTTGGGGTAGTAAAAATGCTCCGATTTTTGACATTAACATCTTTCCTGATAGAAAAGTGAATGTGATTGGTGCATTTGGAAGGTTCATATTGGAAATTCCCAGAAAGCGCCGGAAAAAAAATGAAGGAGTAATTAGAATTTTTACGCAAAACAAATTTTTGACATAATAAATTTTTTTTTAATGTGAAAAACTAAAAACGTTTAACACTTGAAGTTTCCAACAAATATTTATATTAGAATATTATATTTTCGAAATATTTTGATTCTTTTTGAGCTATTTATAACCTTGAGAAATTTTTCGATTTTCGTAAATTAATTTTTTAAAATTACTGTCGATAAAAACTTTTTTTACCTTAAAAATCTTGAAAATTGAATACAATAGGGTCCTGATAAAATGCTTTATAAGTAGTTTCAAAATATTAAACATACATAGGCACGACTATTTTTTATATGCATTTAAAGTTCAAATTTTGACAAAATTCACAAAAATCCCGAATAATTGCCAATTGCTTTTTGGTTAGAAATTCATAAAAATTGTTGTTTTCATAGGTAGTTAAAATTAGAAATTTTAATAGAAGATATAATTAGAATATATAGAGGATATTATAGTTTACCGGAGAGTATAATTATTTTTTATGAGTGTTTGATTGTAAATGTTAATTTTTTTACTTTATTTGACCGGTTTTAAAATATTAAATTTGATTATTCATTCATGTATTTTAGGATGACACATCGTCTCCACTCAGAATCGTTTTTCGTATGCAACAATTTATTATTGAATTTAAATCCAACGCACCCATTACAAAGACATACTTGACAACTACTGTATAGCATTGCGGCACCTACTTGTTAATTTTTTTTAAACATAAATTTAAATTTCTTAATGAAGAATACGAAATTAGGTTATTTTTATTGTTTGAATTAAATAAACAATGTAGGATTATACAATATATAAGTCCATTGAATAATTATATGATCAAAACTGATCGATTGGTGAAAAATTATTTGTTGATAAATATACTGTACAGTGTACCTACTACCTATAGAAGAAAAATCATTGGTCGTTACAAACTTATCAAACAAATAATTTAGGAGATGGCATATTATACATTTGTTAAATGTCTGATACAGTTTTGATGAAAATTCTCTATAAAAATACTATAGGTATGTATATATTTGAAGAATTGAGTGGAATTTTCATAAGAATTATTTAATTAAAAATATTAAATATAACAATATTACACTGTCTTAATGACTCACAGGCGGTGATTGAGGGTGCTTGGAGGGCCTAGCCTCTTCCCTCAAAATTTATTGAAACCCCCCAAAATTATTGAACATTTTTCAAAGTCTCTACTTCTTATTTTGTAAAGAATGATTTAAGCCCATAGCTAAAACTTAGTCAAATCTTCGCCTATTTAGTCTTAAATAAAAAAAATGTTTAAATATGAAAATAAAAATAAAATTCTTATCATAGATTATAGTAAATTAATATATGTTTAATTAAATGCACTGTTGTGGCAGTTTAAACTTAAGTATCTACATAAATATATTTGGTTTTCTTAGTTTGTAATTATTTACTGAAGGTCGTATTTCTGTTCTTTCAACTAACTCAAAGTCATTGAATTTATAAAATATAAGCAAATAAATTTATATATATTGTTTTGATAACATAATAATCAAATAAATAAATAAACATCCAAGGAAATATTTTATTAACAAAATACATTTTTTTTATTTTTTAATAATTTACTCAAGTCTTTGTACGCTAGTTATGACACTGGTGTTAAGATTAAAACAATAGATGTGGTATCATGTATTATATTGTAAGAGCGTATAATATGTATAATGTATTACATTGGTATATATTTGTATTGCAATTTTTTATGCCTCAAATTTAAATTTATATTGTTTGTTTATATAATAGGTAATCAATGCCTGGAGTCCGATACATGTCAATTCAACTTGACTTTGGATTTTTATCATTGTGATGAAACATACTGTATACCAAAATCGTTTGTTTGCAACGGCATACCGGACTGTCATCAAGCTCAAGATGAAGCTGTATCTGAATGTGGTAATATACTTATTTAAAATTTTATTTTTAAAATAAGTACAGTATATTATGTGGTCTTTAAAAGAGTCCAAAGTTTATAAAGATAATTTACTCCAAGTAAATCATTATAAATTATATCTTATAAATAAACTTTACTTTATGCATTTTGAACTATAGCAATAAGATTAGCAATAATCAATTATACATTCATACGATATTTTTAGTTTAAATATTAAATGTTTTAAATTCGATGGTACATACTTTTTAACAAAGTACAAACATATAGAATCTAGGTCAATTGCCACCCAACTATTTATGCACTCAATTAATTTTAGGGATAACAGACAATTGCCACCTGTATGTGGACAAGTCCCACCCATAATTTATTATAATGAACATGTGGTTTTACGAAACCTTTTTTTTTAAAACTCAAGTAAGATTAGCTTTAAAGAAAAATTTATTTTGAATTTAAGTATTAAAATCTAACATTTTATAAATGTTAGTATTGAAAACGGATTTGAACGCTTTAATATGTTTCCTTTAGATCCTACATAAAACTTTTTTCATTTATTTATCTTAAAAAGCATGATTAGTTGTCAAAAAAACAAATGTAGGTATGTAACATTTTTACATTTTAAAGTCAAATTTTGTTCAGCGAATGTCCAAATTTGCGTAAAAGTTGTTATTATGATTTAAATAAGACAAGTTTATAAGGAAACCAAACTTGTTTTCAAAATCTACATCGCGTTAATAATTTTTGATTATTATAGATCGATCAGTATTCAGTAGGTATCAGTATCAGTATCAGTATTCAGTAGTACCTTCATTGGAATGAAAACAGTTTTTTTAGCAGAAGAACAGCCCGTTTCGAATACCGAAGTGTTATTTAAGTTTAAGATATCTTCCCCCTGGATTTGGTGGCAAATTTCCTGTTTCAGTTAGCCTCTAACCAAATACCATACATATTTATAATTTAAGAAAAAATAATTTAGAAATCAATACTGATAAAATCGGTATCAATTCAGTTACTTATTATATTTAAAGGAAATCAATTTGTTTAAATATGTTAAATTTAAAGATTTCCTATAAGTAAATTGATATATATATATATAGTTACCTATTTAGTTAAATTTGTCTTAATATTTTTATAACATAAATATCCTACTATTTTTCGTACCTAATACCTATAGCATATTATATAATGTTATTTAAACTACTTTTGAGAAATTTATTATAGTATTAGTTACATAATATATAATAATATAATAGTATTATGTAACTTTAATATTTACAAAATACAATCATTTGATAATAAATGGTGAATGGTATTAATAATTATGAAATCTAATAGTCATTTAACTTAAAACACCATTAGGAGGGTGATCCATCAATCGATCCTTTGCCCAATCTCTGTTCTCAAGTTAAGTAGTTAAGTCTGTAACAGGCGTAAAATCTTCTTCATTTTCTTATCCTTTATTTTAAAAACTGAGTAAACAAGTAGGTATATGAAACCAAATATTTTAAAATACCTATAAACACCGAGATAATTGAGTTCTTTAGTGTTAGTTATATAATAAACAAAATTTTCAATTAAACTCTAAAGTTTTTTTATTGTTTTTGTTAATATTTAATTTATTGTTTATTTTAAACCTATTTTTTTTCACTCTTTCTCTCTAAAACAATTGTAATATTTAACAATTGTATTATATTGTAGAATAGCCGTTTTATAACATTTATATGAAGTACGAAAACTACGGACATTAATAACATTTATACTGCTGTAACGTAAATCCAATCTTCCTTGGAACATTACAATGTTTTTAAAACTATCACATAGATATACATAATTATTACAGACTATTGCACAGTGCAAGGATAATTCTCAAAATGTACGTCATTCTCATATTATCCTCATATCTATTTCATTTGCTTCACCATTGTAATTTATCGTATCATATTTTATGTAAACATTCATCTTGTAGGTTTACCGATGATTGTAAATTATTAAAAATATATATTAAACATAGGTTAATCGAAATGAATACCTAATCTCTGAATATTATTTGCAAGTGAACTTAAGACGACACCACACACCCCATATTAAGGGGATTAATACAGGTAATTTTAATGCCATTTTACTGAGAATTAAAATGATAAATGTTAAATATCTATTTAAATACCAATTTTAAATATTTTAAAAGTGGTCTCATGTCAGTACCAACAATTGTAAATGGTTGTTGCGTAATAATGAGATAATACAGAAAAATGGTTTTGCGAGGAACAAACTTACAAGATCCAAGGCACATTATTTACAGTAGATTTACCAAATTTTCGCACTTCATAATATAAGAAAACTTGATTTGTATCGAAGAGTTTTTATTTTTGATATAAACACTCAATAATTTTTAATAAACAAATGAATAACCAAATAATTTGGATTGTCTTTGAGTTCTAAAAAATAACGAAACACTATAGGTACGCATCTAAGCATACTTACATTTATTCTGTGTGTATGGTAAACATTTGGTAAGGCTACTGTGAATTCAGTTTTCATACATTTTTCCCGCTCAAAACCGTTTAAAATTTTATTATTAATAATCTTAATGAAATCTAGAAAATGTTAAAACGATTTTTTTTTAATACAAATTTTAAAATTATAAATAGTAGGTACTTAATTAGTTTAATTAAAAGTAATAATTAATAATAATAATATCATTTTTTATTTCAATAAGAATATTGAAATATAGCTTATTATAGCCATATATAGGGGTTATAATTGTTTCAATTAAATTTAAAATTATTATCAAATTTCAAGCATATAATTTTTTTTTCAAATTTCTTTTATAATATTTGTAATCTATCCGAATATATTTTTTTAATTCAACTATAATATTGAAAAACCATTGGAGCCGTAAGCTTCGAGAAAGATTATCCGGAATGGCGGTAAAGACGATAAATTTTTAATAAGTGTATTGGAATAGTTAAGTTCTATTCTATAATATTTCTTATAAAATCATTTAGCTTCTTCGGGAACTAAAATCTGATTAGGTGGGAGTAGGTAGGTAAACATTTTTTAGTTTTAAAGGAAGGCCATCATGGCCCACTGACCTACTTTTTCAAAGCCCATGAAATGTCCAGAAATATATATGCATACAAATTTTGGAACTTTTTGAAATGTACAGATTTTTAAATGTTAATTTTTAAAAATAAGTAACAGTTTAGTTCAAGGTTGTACGTATAAAAAAATAATATTTAAGCTAATGAAAGACCTAAGAATTATTATGCCTACTGCCTAAATAATATCTTCAATTGTAGTTTAATTATAGCAGCCAAAAATTAATATTAAACAACTTTTTTAATAAACCAACTTTATGTTTAAGCAAGACGTCATTGAAAATAACAATTATTGTATCGAGAAGGTCAAAAGTTTTATAATTTGTTTTAAAGCCAAAAACTAGTCATTTAAAGATTTTGAGTTATAAGTTGACTATGAGCTTAACTATGTATTTTTTCTAAAATACAATTTGAAATCGTACAAAATTAAAAACTTCATTTATGATTAATTTACAAATACTAA
The DNA here is from genome assembly GCA_008528875.1 of Aulacorthum solani. Lineage (NCBI taxonomy): Eukaryota > Metazoa > Arthropoda > Insecta > Hemiptera > Aphididae > Aulacorthum > Aulacorthum solani. The sequence goes on along the minus strand of PVMI01001102.1, from coordinate 12,306 downwards.
TAACCCAATAAAGTCTTTTTAATGTGGGGTTTCAATCACAATACTGAGGTGGAAACAACGATATAGTGTTACTTTCCACCTAACCTAATCAATAAAAATAAAGGTAGCAAGGGCACAGCACCGTACTCGTACGAATATCATAATATTGTGAGTCCATGGCTAGAACATATTGAAAAGTGTGACAAGTACGTGTATTGTAAATGTAACAGTTAAAATGGTTTTTTTAATAAAGTAAAAAAAAATTATAATTTAATATATTTTTAAAATATTTATTATAATTTAATACTTTCGGCTAAAATATTTATGTTTATGTGTATTTACAAGTAACGTATAGAGTTGCATAAAATATGTATAATTTAATGATTTGCTAAGTTTAAATGGAACAAAGCTGCTAAATCATCTTTGAAGATTGAAGTGTTTTTAGTTTACTATTGGTCCATTAAATGTTTAGTGATTGTTTATGCAACACGTCATTACTAAAATAATCTGAATTAATTATTTAGTCGAGAGTTTCTGTTATAAATAATTTCATTTTGTTTTTTTTTTAAATTTATCCTTTCATTATATGTTAAATTATTTAATTTTCACTACGGCAATTTCACGAGGAATAAAATAATAATATTTAACTTTTCATATAGATATTAGCCATTAGGTATCCACATTTGTCATCCCTTATTCTTAGGTGATTTGGTGGTAACCTCATTTCTATAATTTAACTGTAAAAAAATTATTATCAATTACAAATTAGACCTCATCCATTAAATACTTAACACAAAATAAAATAACTATCTGCTATTAATCTTATTAGGTATCTAAAAAAAAGTGTTTGAAGTAATTAAGTAAATGTGTGGATGAAAATAAAAATAAACTGTAACTCGTTATTAGAACGCTGAATTAAAAAATATACATATATTTTATAATGTTAATATGTATTTTATATACTTTTTAAATGGCGAATATTAAAAATGTATAAATTGCAGTACCTATGTCAACTATAAACAATAATCATTATTCTATGAAGATGATGTGCGTATTGGGTGATTATAAATTGATTTTATCAGAGTAATAAGTAATGATTATAATTATTAATTATAGTAGGTACTTTGATAAATAGTACCTATGTAAAATTTTTTAAACACTCGTTGAATTTCATTTACTTCATGTGTTTACAAACACTTTAAAACACTTCTTGACTGATAAATGTTTTTACAATTTAAGGTGTATAGAACAATGAATAATTGTAAATTGAATAATTAGTTTTGTTTTTTTTTAATGTGTTTAGAAGTTATTGATAGCTCACAAAATTATCGGTTAAATGTATAAATTGACAGTTAGTTAATATATTTATTGAACATTTTAAATTATTAAAGAAAACTCCATGAATAATTTGTTTTCATTCCCTTTTATAAACACGGAACTGTTCATGGTTCAACTTAAAATATTTAACCACAAAATATTAATATTTCTATTAAACTTAGCTCTCCTTGTTTTTTTAAACATGTATTATTATTATGTACATTTGGTTTCTTTTATTAAAAAATAACATTAGATACATATGATACGAGTGACATATTATACTTCTGTGGCTTATAAAATAATTAAATTGTTTTTTTATTTAATTTTTAAAGTGCAATATATGATATTACAAGTTAAATAGTAAATGCATGTATGTTTCATATCTAACATTTTAATAGGAGGAATTTAAAGTTGGTAATAAAGTAATAAAGTAGGTAGGTATATTTCAAAATAAATTTCAATTGTCCTCAGTAAAATAAAATATGTTAAGTTATTCTTTTGATAAAATATCCAAGTACTCAATGGCAAGAATACATTATACTGTACATATTTTATTATATTAGGTATATTTTTAATCCCATAAGGCAAATGATATTATATGTTTGTAAACATTAGATTATGTTTCAATAATTTAAATTGTTAAATAGGTGTGCAGGGAAATGTTTCAAAATTAAAAATAATATATAATATATATTTTGAAAAGCGGGCGAATAATTTCTTTTGTTTTGGTTTTATTTTTTAAATACATTTAAAGCATTGAAAACCCCCTAAAGACAACAAAAAAATCTTGTATTAATTCATTATACTCATTTTAGAAGAATCGATAAGTTTCAATAGATCACCAACATCTGCTGTTAAATGATTTTCATTTCAGTTTATCGTTATATTTTGTAATTTGTATAAAAATAGTACTACAATATTAGATGATTAACTGATGTAACATTTGTCAATTCATCCCTGCAAGATAATTTACTGCATTATTCAATTATTGCTAAATTATTATTTTTCAATAATAGATAGAACACGTTGTTCGAGGTCGGTAATATAAGCTATCAGTAGGGATGCGCACTTAAGTATAATTAGTGTATAATAAGTGCGCATCCACATTACATTAATATTTTCAAAAATTCGTATATAAAATATATCGTCATATTAAGTCCTAAATGTTCAACTGTACTATTTTCAGTATAATAGTAGGTATTATACATAGGTAATTTGTGAGAAAATTGCTTATTATAAGGACATCGAAATTCCTATGAATTTTAAACATACAAATAGTTGTTAGTTTAAGTATATTAACCAACATATTATACTTAAAAAATGCATTTAATCAATGAAAACTATATAATAATTATAATAATAATCTCAAAATATCTTACAGAATAGATACTTGATGGATCTATGTAGGGATGTATGTATTGTGATTATATAGTTGAAAAAATTAGCTTATACAAAAGTTGAGTAGGCCACTATTCAGGATGTGTTGATATCAAACTTTATATGAATTTTCAATCACTGTATTCTTCAAACTTTTCTGATAAGAGATAAAAACTTTCTTCTTTGCTTCAAAATATGTCAGTAATTTATTCTTATAGTAGCTAAACTGAAAATCGAAAAACGATTTCATTCAAGTACCATTTGGATTCCATTTATAATTATTGATAGATAGGTTAGGTAACCTTCTTGACATTTTTGTAACACTGTTTTTGTATAAAAAGTAAAGTGCCTGTTGATAAATATGGATATTTACACTGTAAGAAAAATACCGTCCTTGCTTCGCTCAAATTTTAAAATCTGTTGTAATTTGAATTGGATTTACATTTTATTCAGTACATTTTAATTCTCAAGGACATTTTTCTAATGAATTTGTATAAGATCTGTAAATGAAAAAAATGTAATTCAATAATCTAGATAATTACATTTAAATTAATACAAATGTAGCTTGAACGATTGAATGTAAAGCTTTTATTGTAGTATTTTATATTTTTTATACCTGAATGGATAAAAACCAGCTTTTATATTTTATTTTATTCCTTAGTTTTTTAGCTTTGGCTCTAATTAATATGTTACTATGGAAATATTTAACACTGCTATAGTAAATAAAATAATTTATGCATGCATAACAGTTATTATTTTGAACTTTTAACTTTCATTTTTTACGACTTCTTTTGAATAAATACTTTTTATCAAACGGTTATTTTTTGTTAGTCACTTAAATAATATGAAATAGAGAATATGGACAGAGTTAGTCAAATTAATCGGTAAAAATTAAAATGAAAATATAGTTGATACAGTAAATGTAAATAAGTTAAATTGAATTTAAAATATTGAAATTGTGATAATGGTCAAAGACATCAATCCAAATGCAATTTGTAATTAGTTATTGTAAAAAATAAAAATGTTTGCATTTACTCATAATTTGTTGACCTAAAATGAAGATTTCCATGTTTTAAAAGAATCAAGATTTGGACTGTAGAGTTTACGTCATAGAAATAACAGAGTTTCATTACATATTTACATCATAAACCTTTTTTCGAAGTCCCTATGCAATAAAAGTTCAAATATTTCAATATTAAGCCAGAGAATACAAATTCAATTTTTTTTTCAATCAACTAAAACCATTCTATTAAACACTGAACATTAGAATTGGCACAAGCTATGAAATTATTACATTCAAAATTAATATTTGAGACTTTATTATGAGATTTTGTCATATGTTTCACTATGTAGTAACATTTTAGTTAAATGATTTATTTATGATTTCATAACTCTGTGGTTTATTAATTTTGACATAATTTTTTTTTTTAATAACGTTTGAGAAATAATTTAACCAACAAAATTTATTGTTTGCTAATGATTATTTAAAAATCAAAAAATTAATATTTTTATCATTAACATCAATAATTGTCGAACCAAACAATATTATTAGATATTTATTGTTGTTAACTTCAATTTGATACTTGGGTATTTAGGTATTTATTTATAATTTTGCATATTAGATTCTGCACGGAGTGAGGAATGTATTGATTTTAAAATATTGTGTGTTTATTTATTTATTTTTGTGACACGTTTTGAAGCTGACAATATACTTATATCTTCAACATTGAGGATCCTTTCTGTTAGAAAATGTATTCTAATTGGATGAAAGTAGGACATGTCCATTTTCTAGTAAATTTCTTAAAAAATGGGAAAACCTAAAACGAATAGTGGGGAAACGTGAATATTTACGTAATAACGTAACACCAGTTTTATTCAACTAAAATGTTCAACTAGGTAACTAAGATATCAAATTAATGGAAAAACCTAAGGTAATTTTTTTACTAATATTTGGGTTATGGTAATTTAAGATTTACAGTAAATTGGAGTACCTAAATACTGTAATAGTTTAAAAGTAACAGCATCTACTACATACTATAGTAATAGTGTAATAATTTTACATTATTATCTTTTTATTGAGATATGTATACATAATATTATAATAATTAATAAGTATAAATATACATGTCATGTACTCCTACTGCTGGCGTCTGTCTGACTGCTAGTTGTACTACTTATAATAACACTTGTGACTTGTGAGCTTTAATAATTGTAATAAATTTATTATTTTCTTAAATATTCGAAGATTAAAAATACTATTCTTTATTATTATATAGTCCATATTAGATCCATTTAGATTTATTTCAATACCCATATAAATGTTATATTCTGTGTAATATTCCTGTTAAAGGAATCATATTGGATTAAACATTGATAATTGTTATAGCTTAATAAGTATTGGTACCGTTAATAGTTTATACTTATTTCAATAAAGTGTTTAGGTGTATGAAGTTAGTGGAAAAATTTGAGCATTCATTTCCTCTATAACACCATTATTTAGTGCTCAATTAATGCTATTTAAAAGTACTATTTTCAAAATTGGTGCTTTATACCTATCCAAGGTGTTGAATTTACCGTATACGATAAGATTTCAAGGGTTCAGTTCACTCGGTTCACTGCTAGTACCTACCAAAATCTTCCATAGCACCATCATTAAATATTTATGTATTATATAACATGCTATTTTTTATGTTCATTCAAATTATGATCAAAAAACAGATAAACGAGTAAGCAAAAATTAATCATAATTTTAACAGAATTTTTTTGTTGGACATAATATAACTCACGTAATTTGCAACTCAGCGTAATACACAATTTATAATAAGAAACACAACATTTTTAGTTGATATGTTATAATATATTTTAGTTAAATAACTAAACAGAAAATTATTTTTTTCTACCTTTAAATTGACCTTCTGTGACCTCCGTATGGATGATATGTAAATAAAAAATTTATTTATGTACGGTTTAATAAAATGAAACAATATTATTTTAGTCATTATTACTCACTTATAGAAGATTCTTTGATACATATAAAAATAGTCTACTTTTGGTACCGTTAAATTGTTAAAAAGTAAAACGGCACTAATTGAAGACTACATTTTGGTATTATATTATTGTAATTTTTGGTACCTACTAACAGTGCATTATATAGGTGAATTTAGTGGAGAAAGGTAAGCCCTCACTTAACTTTTTACTTAAAATGTGCTCAAATTTTTCAAGTACCTGAAGTGTTTTTAATTAACCTAAGTCTCTTGTCATTTAAAACTTAAACGTCCTTTTGTACTCTTTAGTAGGCTGCAAGCACCTAAGTATAACGAATTTCGGTTTAAATTTTGTGACCGATAAATGGTAGTTTTAAGACGTTGAAAAATATTGTATTATTATTGTTATTTTTATTATTTTTATATGATAATAACTAGAATTATTTGATTAAAAAAAAAAAAAATTTTGTAAATTGTTAACTATTAATCACATTTCATTTAGTTCAGTGTCCATAATAATTTAATTATTCACTATTATTCACACAACATACGATTGATTGACACATATACCAAAATTAGGATATTTTTAGTTGTTATTATCCATCTGAAATTTTACTATTATCGCATATAATTATTCATAATCAACTATTTGTTATTGAAATTCTTTCAAGATAAATGTACCGTAGCTTAACTAAAAATTTGTCACTCACTGGAAAAATATTTACAGTGTGTAACATTTAATTTTTATAAAAGCTGAAGTTATTTTTTTAAGTTATACAACACAATTTAGTAAAATTGAAATGTTTTATTGATATTTATTTAAAATTATTTATGAATTTTCTATAAATTAATTCCAAAAGATTTTTGATTAGGGTATTAAACTATTGACGGTCAACCAATGTTTGGAACGTTCACTAAAAGAATGAATTCTTTCACGTTCACTTTGAGTCCTTAAAAAAAGAACTCGTTCACATTCACGTTCGTGTTTTTTTTCAAATGAACGCATTCAAGTGCAAGTTCATTGAAAAAAATGAATGCGTTCACTAGGCCACAGGTGGTTCATTTATTTTTTGTAATATAAATTATAATAAGAAAATATTATTGTATAATATAATTCATCAATATATTTTAAACAAATATTTATTAAATGGAAAATAAATAGAGCTCTCCCTCCACCCTATTTTATTGTAATTAAATTAAATTATTTGCATTTGTTGTTATTTAAAAATAAATACAAAATCCATAAAATATATACTGTTTTGACACTTATATTCAAATATACGTAAAAGCTTAAAATTTAAGACTAAAATACATAATTAACAAATTATTGTAAATTTAATTTCTTATAACTAATGTGATTACAATTTTATTCAAAATTTTTATTTCTAGAGTTGGTTATATGTATTTAAAAAAACTAACAATTTGTATGGTTAACTATTTTTTAAACTTTAGAGCATTTTTATCACGGATTAAACTAAATCAATTTGTCTGAAAATATTATTGTAAGCTTTTTTTAGTAATGGAACCATGGGAAGCAATTTTGGGGGGAGGGGGGTTATTTGCAAAAATTAATTTTGAAAAATAAGGACCACACTAATGTATATTACTAACACTACACATTTTCAAATTTATAATTTAGGTTCGATTTATCTGAGTGTAAAATCACATTAGGTTTTCAACAGACATTGATTTAAAATATTTATTTCAGTGAAATACAAGAATGGTGCAATGGATATGCCAATTCCTTATAAATTAAATTAAACCATATTTTATTTAAAACTGGTTTATTTTCATAAATTTGTCTACTTATGATGGAATATAAAATATCTTTAGAAGTCGCTAATCCCTGCACATTGTGTATTCGTATTGATAAAATAATGGTTGATAAATGTTAAAAACTCATTCTCCAATATTAGCCTAGATCTCGGATAGAAAATTCGTGGCACTCGAAAAATCACAAGACTTTTTATATTATATCTTATTTTTATTAGTAAATAATTAATAATAAGACCACAATTTTTTTCTTATAATAATTTAATGGCATGCAGGAAAAAAACCTGTAATTTTTGTAACGTTAGAAAAAATTGTTATTCTTGGCCTAGAGCTTAATTATGTGTTTTTGTACCTATGAAGGACGTCCGCAGGGTGGAGGGGGGCAACTAGGCGCAATTGCCGCTCTCTGGCCTTTTTTTGGGTCAATTATCATAATCATTATGTAATATGAAATATCATAAATTTGGTTTCTTCACATTTTTTATTAGCTTAATTATTTATTTTATAAAATTATCATTTTATGATAAAGCTGCTGCTAGGTGCTGGCTGCTGCCTACAGCTTTAAAAGATATAATAATTAGTATAAAATAACTGGAACCGACTGGTATTAACCGATTAATAAAAATAAACTAACTTTGTTATCGTTATTTTTAGTTGTTTCCTAGTTTTTTTTATAACTGGTGATTAGTTAAGTAATTTGTTTTGAAAATTATACTTGACAACACTCTATAGCGATTGATAGTTATATTTAATGTTTTCAGACTTAAGTTCTTAAACAATTAAAATATTTTGGTGGTTTTTGCTTTAACATCTAGTTATCATATTTATTTTATAGAAGCATCAAACATTACATTTTATAAATAACCTAAAATTATCATAACATATTATTTGTAAAAAAAATGCATTTTTTAATTTGAAGTTACATTTTGATTAATAAAAATGAATGGTGTAAGATTATGTTTTAACTATCTACATATTATAATTTATAAATAATTTTTACTTACCCTACCTATTTGAAAGAGCATATTTCACAAACAATACTTTATCTATAATCAGATACTAGATAGTGAAACAAAAATTGAAAAATGAAAATATTTGGCCCCTTCCTTGACAAATTTTTGGAGACGCCCTTGGTACTATTATACCTTTACAATAATTTATATATTATAGTATTTCTTAGACATAATAAGTTATATTTTGTGGATATGTGGCTGAGATTTATTTGTTGCTTTAGAATCAAAACATAATTTCAATATATAATTCAAATCCGAATATTATTATTGTTAAAATATCTACATAATATCTACATATCGACAATTTTAATACCAGATTTATGTATAATTTTTAAATTTTGAAAATTTAAAAAGTTTGTTGTTTGTAAATTGACTCAAATAATAATTGGATAATTTGGAAATTTGGAAAATGAAATAATTTATGATTTTTGGTGAAGAAAGTTATGTATTGGTTAAACAATAATATGTTATGTTTATTTTTATTTGGATACTTTTTGGTACTAAGCCTGTCATATAATTTAATATATAATATCATATAACCTTATCCATAAATTTTAAATTTTAAATCAAATTAAGTTGGCATTTTTTGTTTTCTTAAAATAATTTCCCAGAGTGTATAAAAACTACTAACAATAAAAAAAATAGATACTGTTAAAAGTCTGAGCCAATGTGGTTTTAATTTTTAACTAACCTCATCTCTGATAAGTTTTATCGATAGCTGATTTTAATAAAAATGTTAACTTTGAATATCACAGTTTTTTGTTTTAAAATATCAACTCAATACTTCAATGCTTAAAAACTGTATATTTTTTATAAACTCTTCTAATATTGAAGACTTCATATAAAAGTACATACAGGAATACAATATAGGTGTATACTGTATATACTAATTGTATTATATTATCTATATAATTTAAGCTAAATATTTAAGCTCTGCTAAAAATTATTTTTTAAATTCTATGGCATATCATTGTTTTAAAATGTATAATAATAATAATAATAATAATATAATATTGGTTTGTTTCACCGAGGTGAGCGAAGCGTGTCATAGCTATAATCATTCTTTTTATTATTTACTACTGTGAGATTCTTTTTCTTATAATTTTTACTGTAGAAGCTCTCTTTGTTATAATAATTTTTTTTAAAGAAGATCCTAAGTATATTTTAAATCTTTATGATTTTTTTTTTTTTGGTTTTATTTAAAGAAAAAAGTAACTTAAAATACGATTGTTGTAAATCATTTTGATGTATTTTTTATGAAATTGTTAAAAGATATTTCTTAATAATGAGGGAATTGAATAAATGATTAATAGTTGTGTAAGCTATAACACTATTGTATTTTATTAAAAATCTGCGTTGCAAATATATGCAAGATAGGAGAATACTGTGTTAAGTCTGTTAAAAATAAGAGGTTATATTGTCAATGATTTTCTGAATTTTCGTTCAAAACAAATATACAACCATACATCAGAATATTTTAGTAGGTACCTAAGTGTTAAAAGTCGAAGCACTTAGTTCATGTGTTTGTATAGCAATAGCATACTGTTTTTAATTATAATATGCTGTTAATCAATAAATTTCTATAAGTACCTACCTCATTTGGGATAAAGTGTAAAATCATGACATTTTTGGTTTCTTTAATGTTAACGAAATTCATTAGATTAATGTTCTGACCGACTGTTGATCTATTGTTAAATTAAGCGAATTTTTTTATCAAGTTTCCTAAATACACTATCGATTAATTATATTATGCTACTAAACTTAGAATATGATATTAAATATTAAGTATGGAATGGTTGGATAATTAATACTTTTTAGAACCTTTGTAAATGTATACCTAATGGCTAATGGTTAGTATTATTCATTATCCATTGCTGAATGTGTAATGATTATCTTGTAATGTAGACCGGTAAAATGATCCATGCTAATAGGTTGAATAAATTAGATTATCAAGTGTCAAATATTCCTAATATGTAATATTATGAACCATAATATTTGGTATATATTTTGGTATCGTTACAAACAATTTTTTACCTAAATATAGATTGCAGTGGCTTACTCAGATTTTTTGAAAGCCGAGGGTATGAATTTTTGACTATTTTTAGACCAAGTTATATTTAAGTTATATTTTGCTTTATCATATATTTTATATGATAATAATAAGCTAAGGGGGAGATATGCCTATGATAGATTGTATGACAAAATAAAAATATATCATTTGCATGTTGTTTTTTAATTTAAAATGACTGTTTGCCTTTGATAATTATTTGTAGGTTGTTTACAAAACGAGTACCGATGTACAAACAAATGTATTGAACTGGTGAAACGGTGTGATAAGATTGCTGATTGTGATGGGGGAGAAGACGAAAAGGATTGCAGTGAGTCTATTTTATTGTTATTTCTATTAATTGTTTATCAAATGTGTAAGTATCTACATTTAGGTACATACGAAAAAAATTCTTTTTAATCTTTTATTTTCTATTCGAAAATAATTGTCTAAAGTGTTAATCAAAATAATATATTTTTAATCGTCGCTTGTAAAATTGTAAATTTTTACCGTGTAAACCATTATCATCATTATTGTGTTATAATTAGTAAATTCGCTGAATAATCTGTTAAATGTAATAACGTGTATATAAAAAAAATTGCTTTCCAAATTCATTAAAATATTGCCAATCCACGAGTATAAAAAATATTCATTTGTGCGTCGCCTCAGTTTTTTTATGTTCCCATGAATTTGAAATTCTTAACATCTTTCATTTAAGTTACATTAGAATTACATGGATTTTTGTACTTGAAAAGACAAATACCAATGTAATATAAACTCAATATTATGATGATATTATAAAATGTATTGCAGTTGGCTAATGGTTATAAACATAAAGTTGGTAATTAATAAACATTAATTTAATTTAAAAAAAAATATTTTATTTAATTTATTAAGTTTTTAAAGATCATATTATTCCGTTATTTATTAAATATCCATGTATATATTTAGTTATAGTTTCTGGGTACCGGGTGAAGATGGAAAGTTATTGTCATTGAACAAAGATGTGTTTGGTTTTGTTGATTAATGTAATTCATGGTTTTAAATATTTTCTGTTATCATGTTATTCGGTTAATTGGTTGTTTTGAGACTTTAAAATAATGTTGTTTCGGGAGTTTTTTTTACAGTTTCAAACTAATTTGCTATTTTTATGTTTGTTACAATCTGACATTACTTACATTATACAATACTGGATTGTCAAATTGAGATCGGGAAAACGATACACATATATTTAGCTTCTAAAATTTTTTCGTAAATATTACACAAAATAATTAAAACAATGCAATTTTGTTCATTGCATGTAAGTAAATTTATAATATAAATTTACCATATAATAAAATTCCTTGTTAATATTTTGTATCACTTTTTTCTCCCTCAAATGAATTAAAAGTATTGTAAACTTGTCACTTGAATAATTTTCCAAAAGCTTTTTTATCAAATTACCTACTGAGAATTTAAAAACAGCCTAAATATGCTGAACTGTCAGAGCCGAGTATGAAACTTTAAGAGAATTTCAACCGACCCAAAAAACTGTTTATCTATTGTAATCAACAAAATATATGTTTCAATTTCATTATTGTGTGACATTTTTGTGAACAAAAATTTACACTCAGAATATACAATAAGGTTATTCTGGATTTCTCATTTGTTGAGTTGACTCATGATTTTCATATGCTACAACGATATAATTAAATATAAACAATGAACTAATTTTAATAATTGTTTAAGATTATTATTATTATTATTTAATTCAGTATTTCAGTAATCTATATATATAAAATCCAAATACCACTGACTGACTGATCGCTGTATCTCA